>ML796857.1:138556-197332 GCA_009831015.1 Picea engelmannii
TCTCATTACTATATGTTTAATCTGTTTTGCATAATATTTTACATCACTCTCGTACTTAACCATTGATTAGAAATGCATAAGTGTCCAAAACTGCAGATTTGCATTTGAGGCCTATTGCTGAAACACATAACTGTCCAAGGCCGTCGTTGCTGAAACACATAACTGATGCTGAAACACAGAGCTACTAGACAGTCCGAGGTCGCAGATGCTAAAACACGAAGCTGCTACACAGTCTGAGGTCGCAGATGCTGAAACACGGAGCTGCCTTATAGTTCGAGGATGCAGATGCTAAAACACAGAGCTGTTACACAACCCAGAGTTACAGATGCTGAAATACAGAGGAAACCGCCAGAACCGACAATGCTGAAACACAAGGAAGCCGCCACAGTCAGCGGTCAACGTAGTCAGAGTGCAATTCACGTGGCTGAAACAACCCGCGAATTGTGATGCTGAAACAACATCAGCAATGATGAGAAGAATCTCTTACACCAGCCGTAACAACAATACCTCGTTCAGTTCCTGTAATAGCATTCGGTTGCGTGAGACTAGGACATCCTATGCTGATTTAGAAAGAAGATCCGATTTAGGATAAGATTCAGATATGCATTGTAATGATTGTATCGAAGGGATTTCCTCTTTAAATCAGAGGAAATCACCATTCGAGGGATCCAAGTTTTATGTATTGAAGCAACTCCAGAGAAGCGGGACGTATTCTATTTTCCAAATTGTTATGTGATATTTCGACAGATGAATATAAGATTGCTTTGAGTATCCTCCTCTAGCTTTTCGTTCAGGGGAATCTTGTGAGAAGGGAGGGCCCACCTTCTTCACAAGATTCACCCATTAGTTAGAAGTGTGTTAGTATAATTTATGTTCATGCTTTGTTTAACTGTTGTTTGCTGAAACACTATTTTTAATGGATTCTGCTTTGCTGAAACACTACTGACTCTGTCTTAGTTTATTGAATGGAATTTGTAATTCTTTTTTATCAGCAATCTTGTGTGATGATTTTATAAGGCTAGCAAAGATTTGGTTAAAGGTTCCTACTCAGACAGGAAGGAATCAGAATATCCTACCCTCTGTAGATTTCATTTACTTTCGCCAGCGTGCTAGCCAGAGGTTTGATTAAAGGTTCCTACTCAGACAGGAAAGAATCAGAATATCCTACCCTCTGTAGATTTCATTTACTTCTGCAAGTGTGCTAGCCAGAGATTTGGTTAAAGGGTTCCTGCTCAAACAGGAAGGAATTACAACACCTTGTCTTCTGTAGATTTCGTTTACTACTGCAAGTGTGCTAGCCAGAGATTTGGTTAAAGGGTTCTTGCTCAAACAGGAAGAAATTACAACACCTTGTCTTCTGTAGATTTCATTTACCTCTGCAAGTGTGTTATCCAGAAACTGGGTTAGGGATCCCTACTCAGAAAGGAAGGAATCAGACTGCCCTGTTCTCTGTAAACCTCAACCTCAGAAGTGTGCTAAAACATAAATAAGGCTCAAGGCTCCTGCTTAGAAAGAAAGGAACTAGGTGGATTTGTTCTCTGTTAGATAGAGTTAATTGTTTTCTGCATTACTGTTTCATGAAAGAGTGTTAGTACTGAAGTCTCTACTTGAGAGTAAGGGTCCTATTCTCTGATTGCAGAATAGTTGTTCTTTCCCATTGCAAGTGTTATTTTAATGTAATCCAGGATTCTTAGAGTGATCTTTAAAGAATTGCAATAGGGAAGTTACTTTCCTGTGATTTAATTTAGAGCTTCAGTTCATTCAAGCAAGTATAATTAGTATAAGTTTCTTTACTACAACACTAGGTTGCTTTTGGAATTGAGCATATATAGTGCGTGGTTATCTTTGAAATAAAAGACTTCCCTGGGTTGATAATTTATGTATCACTTGATTGTTTAATTCAATTAAGCAATTATAGTGACCAACACCTATTTTTTATGGTTTTTTTATTCAAGGTTTTGTAGTGAATACACATGCACATAGTTCTATCTTTCTTCTTCACCAACACTACTGATGATGCAAAGGGACTTGAAATCGGTCTATTATGCCCCATAGCTAATAGTTCTTTAATGGATCCTCCCTGTCAAATATTTCAATGAGTCTATGGGTGAAATAAATGTATGAAGTGGCATATTCATGACCCAAAGTGGTCATCCCATGAAACCACCAGTCATGTTCTTTACCATTCAAGTGTAATGTTGCAAACTTGATGGCCTTCTCCTCTTCCATGGGGTTCAACTGAAGGTAGGTATCCATATTTTGTACCCAAGTCTTAGCTGAAATATGACTGGATCCATCAAAGTGGGGCATCTTCATTCTTCCTACCTTGCACCCCAATTCATTATCACCTCTTTAGTGTCCCTTAGACTTCAACTTTTACATGATGTGGTAATATTATCCCAAAGAAACATGTCTTCGAAAACCCACACTCAGAGAGTTATATGCTCTTTCCATATCTTCATATTCATCCTCAATGCCTCCATGCCCAAAGTCATTTGTGTCCCTTTGTTGTGCCTCCAACAAGGTAGGCATATATGGCCTAGATGTGGTCCTTCTAGCCATGTGGGAATGAGAATGCATGCCTCTAGATGATTTGGGGTCCTATGTATGATCTTTGTGCCTAGATTCCTCATCATGACCTATTCCTCCCTAATATCCACCAACTCCTTGGTTTCCTCTAAATAGGGGTGGGTCATTTCCATGTCTTTGCTCCATCAAGAACTGAGAGAGGATACCCTGATGCTTGTGTTGTTCCTCCATTATGGATATCATTCTATCCTATCCTTTCAAAAAATTTGTAAAGGATATCTTTAGTTTTGCCTGTCCCATAGACAAATGATTTTTCATCTCCTCCAGGTTATGTTGCATAATAACCTGGCTCTTCTGTAGTGTATCATTCACTATTTGAATCACCTTTTCAACGAAAATTATTGCTTCTTCTAACACTACATTCTATGTTTCATGAGTTTCCCCTGACTCTTCTTCTGGAATATCTAATAAAGGTTGTCCCCCAAGGCCTCTCCTCCTAGGAATTAGTTTTAATCACATGCTCATGAAGGAATTATCTTTGATACCACAATAATGTTCCCAACTAGTTTCACTAGGAACTTAAGGGTTTAGTTTTGATTTGTTTGAATATTTTGTAGGTTGCTTCTCAAAGTTGCACTGGAGATGTTTTGTTGAGTTTTATAACATATAAATGATGGACATGGCACAACAATAAATGGAAATAACAAGACACAAGAGAGAGAACACAAGATAATAACCAAACAACTTCAAATCTGACCTTTATTTGTTTAATAAGTTGTCCTCCATACAAGTGATATACAGATCCAGAATAATAAAGAAGAAATATAGAAGTTGAGGCTGAAGATTCCTTCCAGATACAAGTAATGGGAGTTGTGAGTCATCCTATTCTTCCAATATATGCTTGCATGTCTAAACAATATCAATTTGTTTCCCTTTTGAATACTAGCACCCAAATCTGGCTGAGTTGCGCACCTCCTTGCTGAGAAACACCTTAGAATTTTGGATTCCTTTGTTCTACCCTCCAAACCCTGAAATAAAGTTGTAGATATGAAGATATGGTGATGAGGAACACATAGAGTGAGCTTCTTCAACTGTTATGAGTGATCTAACCCTCCAACTCACTAGATCCACAAGTAACAACACACCCTCCTTCAAAAAAATTCATCCCAATGCAATAATAAATCAATATGGAGAGAGAACCCCAAACAAACTGATGAGATATGGTGCTATGGTGATGGAAAGCCCTTCTGGAAAGGTGTTGGCTTCATATATACCTCCTCCTAAGTAAATCCAACCTTCCCTTTTCCAACAATGCGCCCAGTCTGCAGAAAAACCATCAAAACTGCACCCTGTCTTCACAATACCTCTTAAGACGAATCTGGAACTGAGTAGAATGGTGAGGGTGGAATCTTTCACCACCTTGGCCAATCTTGGACCAAGATCAGAGGAATATTTCACCTCCTTGCTGATCTCTAGGGTTTGTTTACTCAAAACCCTCAAAACGTTCAAGCCGCAGAGCTCAAATATGCTAAGTTAAAAATGACATGAATGAGGAGTGATGCGCCCTCCTATCTCTTTTATACCTACATCTTCTATTTTTCACTTAAATTATTTTTTTGAATTCTAAAGTATTCCTTTATTTCCTCCTCTAAGTCAATTAACCTTTTTAACTACTTTAACCAAGGTCACTTTAATAATATAACCTTTTACTCCTTAGTGACCACTTGTTAGGCACCTAACCCCTCACGTAGGTAGAATAATATATTTCCATGTAATAAAGGTCAATATTAATAAGGCCTAGCAATAAGGAAGAATAAGTCCAATGTAAGAAGACCTAATAGAAGCTTCTTCTTCTAGAAGGATATTCCTCTAGATTGTTCTTTTGATAGACATATTTAGTATAAATAGGAGTCGAGGGTATGAGAAGTTTTGTCTTGGATATTATTGTAATAGAGCTCTGCTCTGCTGGAGGTTGCCTCCTCTAAGAGACAAATAAACATTGCTCTCAGTAATCAAAGTTCTCTTTCTGGTGTTATTCTCGTATCATTTTGGTATTATTGTGGTGTTGTTCTGGTTATATTGTTGTTTATCTGCCATTTCTAGCTAATTATTTCTGTTCTGCATACTATTTTATATCTGGAATATTACAAGTGGTATCAGAGCACCTTCCTCGGCAGAAAGTTGTGGGTTAATTTTTTTTTCAGGGTAGAGACGTATTCCAACGTCTTTAAGCTACAGAGACCCGTTGTTACGCGCATAAACTCATGGTCGAGGATTCATACACGTAGGAAATACAAGTCGTACTTAAGTGCACATTTGTTGTCCACCCTTGTAACCCATGTTGGTAACCCTTCAAGTGGTAGCACATCAGACAACATCTGTATACCGATATACTGCTTGAGTGCTATAGTGCCACCGAGAACAACACTCGGGAAGATACTCTCTAGTACCTGGGTAGTCGGGTAGGACAGCTAAGGGCATGGTCTAGCCTCCTTAGTTGGTGCCCTGAGATATTGGGCCGAGTACTACTGTTGGACCCCACATGTATATCAGAGAAATATAGCACATGGAAAACCCTTGTCTGTAGAACCCTTGAATACCCTAACCTTTGAGATGGAAACAAAAATAGAACAGACAATATCTATCACCATGCAATTGTGTCTCCTGCATTCAGGTTGCAAAATTACTACACATTTCTTCCTGTTAAGCATTTGGGCATTTCTTCCGTTGGATTTCTCTCTTCGCCCTTATTCCAGTCATACCTATCATTTTTCAGCAATTTTTTTTTTATCGTGGACCCGACCCCCTTCCAACACCCTTATTTGGGATTTAACCCATTGGATTCAACTCATCGCCCTGATTGTTGTGATACACTTCACCCATAACCCATTTTTTGTGTGGTCCCACCCGCTCCTTTTCGTGTTCTCTCTTCATCATGGTCCACACCCGTATCCAAGACTTGGAAACTTACTTCAATACCTTGCACTCTGATTTCACAGAAACCCAACAAAAAGTGAGACAACTTAGTGCCAATATTGCCACCATCAATAAAAACATGCATTCCTCCATCACCACCACAATCAAGGACCTCAAACAAGACATTGCTACCCAACTTGAATCCCTAACTACAATGATCTGCGCCAAGCTGCATATCCCTGCAGATCTTCCCTCATCTGACCCACCTTTGCAAACCGGAGGTGAAACTTCCTCTCATTCCCAAAATTTTCATCCCCATCACTTTCAGCGTGACCTACACCTTCCGCATATGGATGTAAGCAAATTTGATGGCTCAGATCCCACTGGTTGGGTAACTCAAATGGAACATTATTTCTCTTTATATGGCATTACAGATGAGTTGGCCAAACTCTGGTATGGTGTTCTCCATCTAGATCAAGAACGTTGGCAATGGAAAACAAATTCTTGCCAAGGGTATGTGGCTTGGAAACACTTTGTGGCAGAGATTTATGAGCACTTTGACACTGACACCAACCATTTAGGTCATTTGACAAAGTTGAAACAATCTAGCACAGTGGAATACTTTATAACCTCTTTTGAGTGATTGGATTTTCGTACAGAGGGCATGTCTGATGATTTTTTACGAGAATGTTTTATTAGTGGTCTCAAGGATGAGATTCATGCCCATGTCCTCATGGCTCGGCCTCAGAGTTGGGTGGATGCTCCTAAAATAGCTCAGGAAGCACAACAGGTTGTCTCTTCTCAAAACCGAAAACCTTCCTTTATTCCTCGCACTAAATCAATCACTGCCACTCCTCCTTCTACTCCACTAAAGATCCAGAAATCGATCGAGGTCGAAATAGATGAATGCCAACTCAAAGGCCTTTGTTATAATTGTGATGACAAATATTTTCCTGGGCACAAGTGTAAGGAACAAAATCTTTTTATGGCCATCTTGGAGGATGTTTCAGAAGAGGATGTTGAGGCTCCCCTTGTGTCTGTGTCACATGAACCTACTGACATGACCCCTCCCTCAGACCCTCCTGAAGTAGAATCAATCATTTCCCTAAATTCTCTCACTGGATTCTCTGCTCCCCAAAATCTCAAGCTAATTGGTTACATTAGGCATAGGAAGGTCACCATTCTTGTTGATAGTGGAAGGACCCATAATTTTATTCATCGCTGCATTTCCCAAGAAACTAATTTCTATATATGTGTCGTCAATAATTTTCAAATCATGATTGCCAATGGCGAGTCCATGAAATGTGGAGGGTGTTGTGAAAATGTTATTCTCCAAATTGGTGAGTACCACCTGAAATCTCATATGTTTTCTATCGACATGGGTGGCTGTGACATTGTGTTGGGTGCAGAATGGCTAAGGACTTTGGGTCTCATTCTCATGGATTTTAAGGAATTAACCATGCAATTCGACCAGGAGAGCCAACAATATAAGTTCCAAGGCATCACCTTCGGTTCTCCAAAGATCATTAGTTCCCATCGCATGGAAAAGCTAATAAAAAAAGGTCATTCTGGCATTATTTCCCAACTCCATGCCATACAAGCCACTAAGACACTCTATGTGTCACAATACCTCCAATCCATCCTCTTTAAACATCAAGTGTTTTTTTCCACTTCCCAGGGACTCCCTCCTTCCTGTGGTGTTCATGATCATTCCATTCCCCTTGTCCCATGAAGCCTTCCTCCTAATATCCATCCCTATCGTCACCCATTTTCCCAAAAAAATGAAATTGAAAAAATTGTTCAAGAAATGCTCAACGCAGGTGTTATCCACCCGAGTACGAGCCCCTACTCTTCTCATGTGGTCATGGTCCTTAAGAAAGAAGCTTCTTGGCGCATGTGTCCTCACTTTCGCACCCTCAACAAACTCACCATTAAAGACAAATTTTCTATTCCTGTCATCAATGACCTCTTGGATGAATTGAGTGGCGCCCATTTCTTTACTAAACTTGATCTTCATTCTGGCTACCACCAGATCCATATGAACGAGGCAGAAATTCCTAAGACTGCATTTAGAACTCATGAGGGACACTATGAGTTTTTGGTCATTCCCTTTGGCTTGTGTAATGCTCCCTCCACTTTCCAAAGCCTCATGAATCACGTCTCCATCCTTTTCTTTGTCATTTTGTCTTATTTTTCTTTGATGATATCCTCATCTATAGTAAAACCTTGACAACCCATCTTGCTCATGTGGATAGAGTTCTCCATCTATTCTCTCAGCACCAACTTTTCCTCAAACAATATAAATGTGCTTTTGGCACCTCACAAGTCGAGTACTTGGGTCATCTTGTTGGCAAGGCCGGTGTCAGGGTGGATCCTAAATAGATTGAAGCTATGCAAGATTTGCCTCACCCAAAGACTCTCAAAAGCTTGCGTGGATTTTTGGGTTTAACATGTTATTATCGCAAGTTTGTTAAGAATTATGGAAAGACTACGACACCTCTCACTGCTCTCCTTAAAAAGAATTATTTCACTTGGACACCAGCAGCTGCTCAGGCTTTTCAAACCTTGAAGATGGCCATGTGCACCACTCCAGGCCCTTCCTGATTTCACAAATACCTTTGTCCTGGAAAGTGATTGTTCTGGGAAAGGAATTGGCGTCATCCTTATGCAAGAGGGTCGACCTTTGGCCTTTACCAACAAACAACTGTCAGAGAGAAATTTGGGCAAATCAATCTATGAAAAGGAAATTTTGGCTATTCTGCATGCCATGGATCTTTGGAGCCCTTATCTATTGGGGAAACGCTTCCAAATTAAGACAGATCATCAAAGCCTCAAGTTTTTCTGGAGCAACGCCTTTCCTCCCAGAGAAACAAAAATGGGTGACTAAGCTCTTTGGATATGATTATGAGATCATTTACAATAAAGGAAAAGACAATGTGGTTGTTGATGCACTTTCTAGAAAATATGAAGATGAAAGGCCCCTTTTTACTCTCTCCTTCATTGTACCATATTGGCTCCAAGATGTTCGCCAAGAATGGCTACACGACCCCAAAAGTTTACATCTGATACAACAATTGCATGCCAATTCTCAAGTCTCCTCAAGGTAATCTTGGATCAATGATGAGCTTCGATATAAAGGCCGTTTGTATTTAAGTAAACAGTCAAAAATTAAATCCACAGTACTTTCTGAGCTTCATGCTACACCCACCGCTGGGCACTTCGGGTTTACCAAAACCTATGACAGGGTCAAACATTCTTTTTTCTGGGATGGTATGAAACAGGAAGTTCATAATTTTGTGTCTAAATGTGATGTGTTTCAACACAACAAGGGAGAAACAAACAAATCTCCTAGCACACTACATCTGCTTCCGATTCCACCTACTATTTGGCGGGATATCTCTATAGATTTTATTGTTGACTTACCTAAATCAGGCAATAAATCAATCATCATGGTGGTAGTTGATCGTCTTTCCAAGTATGCTCATTTCTGTGCTCTTCAACACCCATTTACAACATCCAATGTGGCTCAAATTTTCATGGATCATGTCTTCAAGCTTCATCGCATGCCACATTCTATTGTTTCTGATGACGACCCAAATTTCACCAACAATTTTTGGCAAGAACCATTCAAGCTACAAGGTACCCAATTTCATCTCAGCACAACTTATCATCCCGAGACTGATGGTCAAACTGAATTGTCAACAAGTGTTTGGAAACATATTTGAGGTGTTTTTCATTGGAAAGGAAAAATCAGTAGGCTCAATGGTTACCACTAGCTGAATGGTGGTACAACACTTCTTACCATACAACTACCCTCATGACTCCTTTTGAAGAGGTATATGGAAAAAATCCACCTTCAGTTCTCTCATATTTTCCATGTGTCTCGAAGGTCCAGGCGATTGACCAAACACTTACAGTTCAAGAGGCTATTCTTCGTACCCTCAAAGAGAATTTGGTCATGGACCAGAATCGCATGAGAAAACAAGCAGATCAAGGTCACTTTGAATGTCAATTTGTAGAAGGGGATCATGTCTTTCTTTGTCTGCAACCTTATAAGCATAATTACCTCAAGGCTGAGCATTGTAAAAAATTGGTGCCCAAATTTTATGGTCTGTATACCGTTCTCAAGCGTATGGGATAGGTGGCGTATCAATTATATTTTCCTAGTCATTCTAAGATCCATCCTGTTTTTCACGTTTCCTGCTTAAAGAAGGTTATTGGAACTAAGTGACAAACTCAAACCAACCTTCCCAAGTTGGACAAAGAAGACTCCATTTGGCTATAGCCACAAGCATTTTTGGACCAACGTGAGCATCGTCTACATCATCGAACCATCAACGAAGTGTTGGTCTAGTAGAAAGATACAACTCCAACAGATGCCACTTGGGAACCAACTACCATTCTGCAACAATTTCCTCATCTCAATCCTTGAGGAAAAGTTTGTTTTTAAGGGGGAGGACATGTTAGGGACCTAACCCCTCATGTAGGTAGAATAATATATTTCCATGTAATAAAGGTCAATATTAATAAGGCCTAGCAATAATGAAGAATAAGTCCAATGTAAGAAGACCTAATAGAAGCTTCTGCTTCTAAAAGGATCTTCCTCTAGATTGTTCTTTTGATAGATATATTTAGTATAAATAGGAGTCGAGGGTATGAGAAGTTTTGTATTAGATATTATTGTAATAGAGATCTGCTATGCTGGAGGTTTTCCCCTCGAAGAGGCAAGTGAACATTGCTCTTAGTAATAAAAGTGCTCTTTCTGGTGTTATTCTGGTATCATTTTGGTATTATCGTGGTATTGTTATGGTTATATTGTTGTTTATCTGCCAATTCTAGCTAATTATTTATGTTCTGCATACTATTTTATACTTAGAATATTACAACACTTTTGCGCCTCTTAGCCTCCGTTTTCCCATGAGACTATAGTTTAGAGGGGTGACTAGACTACTAAGTCTTTCAATATCCTTGTCAAGAAGAGGGGGATATTACACTTGAATGTGTGGCATGGATAGAGGCACATGGGATTTTCAGTGAGGTGTGGTGAAAATTGACCTTTCCCTTTGATCCTCTCAAGGACCTGACAAAAAAGTCGTAGGCATGGGCTGGGAAAGTTGCAAATCCTTCGAAGATTGTGATGCAAGGAACACATGGACATGCGATGTGGTAGGTGGAAGCATACATTTTATGCGTTGATAGGTTATGGACAGATAACGAAGGGCTCAAGGATACCTTCCCCTTAAAAGAACTCCTTTGGCGTAGTTACTAAGTTAGTCTCCATATCATTTTCTTCAGTTCACCACTTATAACCACTAAATACAAAGCATATGAACTTACCATTTTATGGGCTATATACATTGATCTACCCAACCTTATGCCAAGTTAGTGTAGTGAAACATTTATATTTTCATTCCATAAAACATTTTTGGGAGAAGAACCCCACATTCCAAAGAAATATCAATGTGTTATTCATCGATGAATAGTGGTTACAATACACTTTTAGAGTTGTGCTCTTAACAATATTAATATGCAATGAGGTCCTTGTTTGGCTCTCTAGACCAAATTAATCCTACACTATGCAATCCAGGACTATGTTGAAAACCCGACCCTATACGAGCCAATAGACCAACTCTTGAGACCTATATCATGAGGTATCTTACAATGGAGTATCTTGAGCCATTAAATAGGCTCATATGAAATACTATGAGCAAATACCGCGGGTTACCCAATATCATGGGCCCATAAGCTGTGAATTGTAAACCCATTACTAATTGTATCAAGGTTAACCTAACTACTCTATGATTGAGTCAATATTAACCCAACATTACCCCCTTTCAACTTGATTTGGTATAAACAACTACCCCCTCAAATTTTATTAAAAAGGTATCCAAGAATACAACATGCCCCTATCACCTAGGTCTACATCTAGACTTTACACCGATGACCCACCAAACCAGGGGTACTTATGCCTAAATAGATCTTATAGTCATATGCCCATATATATATGTCATTAAATACAACTGCATAAAAATTATTACAATTGTATGCTTGAGTATGTGATGCTTGAAGCATATACCTACTTCATTACATTCATCATGCCTACTCAAATACAATTACTAAGTACTTCTCAATCAAGTACTTATCTTACCACTGCATGCCTAGGCAAATGATGCTTGAAGCATATACTTGCTTCTTTACGCACATCCCTCTTTGCTCCAATACAGTGAGCTAAATAGAGTACTCATTAATTGAGTACTTTTTCATATTATATCCTATTGTGCTTTCACTAATGATCCACTACAATCATTTTAATGCATTTCCATGTGATTTCCAATACTGGGACAACATGGGAAACACATATCATACAATAACAGTGACATATTTTCTCCCTTGATGGTTCCCAATACTATACCACTCTCATGAGAGAGTCCAAGTCTACCAAGCTCTGATCCACCACCCAAGAAACTCCCAAGCCACTCTCACTAGAGATTCCAATCCTATTAGACTTTGATACCAAATGAAAGGAAGAATATGTTTGGAATACACTTCCTACACTATAGGCCTCTAGTATGATTTTTGAAATCACCCAATGTTCTTAAGAAAGTTGCAAGGAAGGAAAAATTACCATGCTTGTGTTGATCATGGTGTTGGATTATGTGGTAGCAATGGAAGGTGTTTCCTTGGTCTCTTGGACAACCAAGACTATGCAAGCCATACTCTTATGGAAAGACTATGCATGCAAGACTAGTATGGTAGGAGAATGATTGACTCATGGCCTTCATTTTCAAATCAATATCCTTCCTTGAAAGTATACTTTGAGAAACAAGGGCTTCTTGCTCCCCCATTCATATAGTAATGGATCCTCTGTTCTTTTGTTCATCCCTTTTGATCATGAACTCGAAGGAAGGTTTGATTACACAATATAAGATCTAATTTGATCTATTTAATATCTAATTTGATCTATTTAATATCTAATTTGATCTATCTAATATCTAATATCTAAGATATCGATTGAATTGGCCATGATGTTGAACACATATACAAAGGAAGAAGGTCTAATCGAACCTGAAACTTTAAACAAACAATTGCAAACAAATGAAATAAACAACAAACCATTAAACAACAATTTACAGGGAAAACCCTTTCCAAGAGAAAAACCCCACACTTCAAAGCAAGCTCAATATATTATTCAACAATGAACAATAACTACAATACACTTTCATATATGTTCTCTTCACAGGGGTAATATGCAGTGAGCTCCTTCTTGCTTGACTCTGTAGACTAAATCAGACCTACAATATGCACTCCAAGATAACACTAGTCACCCAAGACTATATAGTTAATAAGCCAATTCATGAGGCCTATACCATGAGACATTTTACAATGGAGTATCTCAAACCATCAAATAGGCTTAATCACATGAAATACCACGAGCCCATAAATCAAGAATGGTAAACCCGTTAATGATTATATTAAGGTTATCCTAACTACTCTATGACCAAGTCAAGATTAACCCAACATATCATGGATGCATTTGATAAACCTTATAGCTTTCCCATGTAGAACAACCTCCTTCATTGTTGTTGCCTCAAGGATAGGACCAAAATTCACTAATGAATCATTCAACAAAAATCCAAGGCATAATTTAAAAGGTGAAGTTATGTTGCAGTGTGCACCACATGATTGTAATGACATCGTGGGATGTTGGCATCCATTTTTTGGGAGGTTTATGATTAAAAATATACAACAATTGAAATTTCATGTAAATCACTACCTTTTTCTAACAATTCATCTGAGGATTGAATAAAGTAGTCCTCTTCAACTTGGTATGCATCAATACTCACAACACTTGCCTAAATAGCAACGAAAACTATTATTATTGCAAGAGATGATTGAAGACGGTAAGCTAAAGTGCATAGATATTCATTCAAAAAAGTATGCAATATATTGTGCTAAAATTGTGTTCCTACAATGTATCATTACAAACATTTCATTAAAGCAATTCACAACTACCATCAAACATTTCATTCAAGCAATTCACAACTAGCATCAAACATTCATTGCCGCCACTTCTTGTTAGTAAACCTTTAAGAATTTTTGTTGAAATCCACTCCCATGCTTTGCTTAGGACTATAAGTTGAATTTATTTTCCCAACTTTTGACTCATTGGCTTCCAAGGACCTAGTTTTTACAATATTTTCTCAAAAATAAATAATTAATTAATTAAATAATTAAACCTCCAAACTTAGGGAAATTTGATTAAAAATTAATTAATTAAAAAAAAACTATACTAGGCTCGACGGAATTCCGCGAAACTTTGTAAGATGTCTTGCATGGTCATTTACAATGATTCCATATAATAGTTACCAAAATATAAGCCCACTTGAATGCCGTTCACCACTTTGGAGGAATTATTGCAAGTGTGAGGGAAAAACTCAAGGGAAATCAATAAGGCTGAAAAGCCCAATTGATAACCTGAGAATAAAAGACCCTTGGTGAGAGGAACTCTCCCAGTGAACCGATCCCAAGGTAATTGACCTAGACATGACTCATGCATACCTATTACATTATTAACCCATGCAGGGGGTGCGGAAATTCCAATTACAAAAAGATGTGTTGGGGCCAAACAATGTCCTGTAGAACCAAAAGTCTTTGACAAAATTGCATCTAATGATGCATCTAGTCATGGCAAATGGAGTTGACCACCTATGTTGGAGAGGCGGTCAACATCTGGCTCCACATGGGGACATGTGTTTGATCTTCTCACTCGAGACAGAGAGCATACGAGAATCCAACACCTACAACAGAGTGCTCACCAATAACCAACATAAGAATACATATATACATAATGAAAATAAATGAATGCTATAAAAATATCTACATAATGAAATGACTAAAGTAAAACATCATTAATTTACAAAAAATGAAATCTATGGTATCGATTTTTTTTTCTAAGTACACATTTACACAATGAATGGAATAATACAAAACTGAAATACAAGGAAAAGGGTTAGAGATACGTTACAGAGGGTGTCCCTTTGGACACCAAGTTTCCCCTCATATGTAGAAGAGCTTGAGCTGCTGCCCATTTCGTGGAATGTTAATGGGCTCACCATCCAAATGGCTGAGATGAAAAGAATTCGGCCCTGCTATTTCTCTGATCAAATATGGCCCCAACCATAAGCTGTCAAATTTGACGTGTTTTCTAGATTTCTCTCTGCCTTTATCCCATAACAAAACTGTATCACCAACCATGAAGTCACTCTGTCTGGATGACCTGTTGAAATATTTCTTAACCTTGTTCTAATTTCTGCAATTCTGATCATAAGCCTTTCATCTAACTCAATGCTCTGATTGACCCTGTTCTGAAATGCATCCTACTCTACGGAAGTGTCCTCAACTGACCCATAAGTAGGAAGTCTAAGGTGCACTAGCAACTTAGCCTACAATCCATACACTATCTCAAACAGACTCTTTCCAGTAGCTACTTTCTTTGTTATTCTGTCAGCCCATAATGCATGCTTGATTTTACTATCCCAAGATCTCTTGTTTTCACCGACTATTTTCTTAACAATGGTCATTAAGTTTTTATTACTTGACTCTGCTTGAACACTTCCTTGGGGATAGTAATCTGATGCATGTGACAAGACAATACCATATTTGAAACAAAAAGAAGACATCTCTGCTAAACAAAAGGCCTTGGCATTATCTGTCACTATTTTCGATGGAACCCCAAACCTGGTTATGATTCTGTCTTCAAGTAAATCCATCACAACCTTTTCATTTGTTGACTTTGTAGGAATGGCTTCAACCCATTTTGTAAAGTAATATGTAGCTGTGAGAACCCATGAATAACCATTACTTGAATTATCACTAAACTTTCCGATGAAGTCCAAACCCCACTGCTGAAAAGGCGCTTCAACCACCACTGGTTGCAAAGGGAGTGCTGCTAACTTCTACTTTCCTGTGAAAAGATGACATGGCTCACATTTCCAAACAGGATGATGTACATCTAAAATTATAGTGGGCCAATAGTACCCTGCTCTAAGGATTTTGTGGGTAGTAGTTTTAGCAACAAAATGTCCACCACAAAACCCTTCATGGAATTCATCCATTAGTTTCTTTGACTCAACGTCATCCACACATCTAAGGATAACCCCATCAGGATTCTTCCATCCTAATCCATCTCTAGTTAGAACATACTTATAATATTTTAATCTTAAAGCCCTTTTCTTGTGTCCTACTATATGTCTTGGACAAGTTAGATTCTTAAGATAGAAGATGATCTCTGTATACCAATCTACTTGTTCAAGTTTCAACAAGTTAGAGTGCCATTCTTCATTATTGATTTGGTTAACCATTCCCAAGGTTTTCTCATTACTTTTTGTCAAAATTTTAGCCAAGCCTTGACCCTTAATCAATTTTTGTTGTTTTAATTTCTAAATCATACTCCTGGATTTTAGCAATCCACCTACCCCTTGAGCCCAATCCTTCTACTTGAGATAAAACATCTTTAACCGCAGAATTAGGAACATAGCCAATCACCTTGGAATATACGATGAAGACTCTGAAATGTTTGAGTGATTTGACTAAGGAATAAGCCTATTTCTCAAACATGGGATAATTTAGTTCTGAATTTTGCAAGGCCCTACTCATATATGCAATAGGCTGATCATGGCCTTGATCATTTTTCTGAAGCAACACACTAGCAATGGTGTCTTCAGAGGCAAAGGAGAAAATTTGAAAGTCTTTCTCATAGTCTGGGCTAATAAGGACTGAAGCTTCACATATGGTAGTCTTTATACTTTCAAAATCTTGCTTACTTTCATCATTCCATTCAAATTTTACATCCTTCTTAAGTAGCTTATATATAGGTTTCATGATCTCAACATAGTTAGGAATGAACCTATGGACAAAATTGGTTTGTCCTAAGAAGGATTGAAGAAGTTTCTTTGTTGTGGGCAAAGGCACTTTACCAATGGCTTCAACTCTTTTTGGGTCTAACTTAACCCCATCTTTAGTAATTATGTGGCCCAAAAATTTGCCTTCAGTCACCCCAAAGATTGACTTAGTAGGATTTAGAGAAATTCCAAACTCTCTACATCTGTCCAAAACTTGCCTAAGGTGGTCATTGTGAGTTTTACCATCCTTAGAAAAAACTGTCAAATCATCTTGATAAATTTCAATCAATTTACCAATCAGCCCCCTAAAGGCATAATCCATAGCTCTCTGAAAAGTGCCTCCTACATTTGATAAACCAAATGGCATCCTGAGATATTCAAAAGTTCCCCATGGAGTAGTAAAAGTTGTCTTATGCCTATCCTCTACTTTAAGTCTTATCTGATTATATCCTGAGAAACCAGGAAGCATGGAAATCATTCCTGAACCTGTAACTCTTTGAAGTAAAGTTTCCATCTTGGGGAGGGGATAGTGGTCTTTTGTGCAAGCAATGTTTAAGTTCCTAAAATCAATGCATATCCGAATATTCCCTGTCTTCTTCCTGACAACAACCATATTGGAACACCAAGAAGCATGTCTGGTCTGTGCAATGATGCCTACTTCTAACATTTTTTGTAACTCCTTCTGAACCAAAGGAGCTAATTTGGGGTTTAACTTCCTCAACTTTTGTCTAAAAGGTTTGGTACCTTCCTTAAGAGGAATAACATGCTGAATTACATCCTCTCTGTAGACTTTGAGCTCATTCTAACTAAAGGCCAAGACATCCCTATATTATTTTAACAACTTAACAATTTCATTTCTTTCGTCTATAGAGGTAGTCTTGCCTACTTTTATCAATATAGGCTCTTCATTAGTTCCAATATTGACCTCAAGGTAATCACATAGTTTTTTCTTTGTTTCATATTTTTTCTTATGACCATCCTATCTATCAAAATCCCTTTCTGAAGAAACCACTTGCTTAGGTAGTGTTTTTTCCTCATCATCATTCTTGGTGTAATTACAACCTTCTTCTTTCAAACTTATGCCTAAGTATGAAAACTCATGGATGTGAAGTAAAAACTTGACCATTTGCTTATCATCATCAAAAACCTGCCAATGGTCCATGCTATCTGGGATCGAGGGTCTAAAAATGACTTCTACTGAAATATTCTCATCAATCAAACTGTCTGGAAGCTGTAGTGTGGAAGCTGTTACTGCAAGTTCATCGGATTTTGAATTCTGTTCTTTATGAATAACAAACAAGTCTATAACATCAAATTCATTTATTAAGTTCCAAATTGCATTCCTATATCCTTTCAATCTTTTCGACCTGCAAGCAAACCTATTCTTTAACTGTTGTATGACCAAGTCTGAATCCCCTTTGATATTTAGACACTTTATTCCTCTATCTCTGCAAAGTTCTAAACCAAGGAGTAAAGCCTCATACTCAGCCACATTATTGGTTGCATCAAACTCCAATCTATAAGAAAATTTCAAAACTTCACTATTTGGAGCTTGAAGCACAATATCAACACCTTTTCCTACTCTAGAAAAAGCACCATCAAAGTTCATGTACCACACCTTATCTAATTCATTATCTTGAACTGTTTCTTCAAAAGGCACAATAGAATTAGACAAGATGGCATAGTTACCAAGACCTTCATTTGTCCACTTTAACTCATTCTTGGGATTCTTGGGATCTTCCACATGATACTTTCTATACATCTCCCTATTCAACTTAAAAGTACTTCCATATAAGGTAGGGAGAGTAGCATAAGATAGATCCATTTGTAGACTACCACCCAGATCTGCAACTACTTTTCTATTCAACAGCATTCCCCAAACATCTGGAACATCAATTACCACAATATCCATTTCAAACATGATATCCGGAAATACTGCTAAGTGTACTTGCAAACCTTTAATCAATCCACACACTTCAATCGTTTGACTATCTAAGGCACACATGTTATGATAAGGTCTTGATATTCTTAAGTTTAACTATTCCATCACCTTCTTAGTAATAACATTTGAGCTTGCTCCTGAATCTAGCATGCAATTGTGTAACACTTTATCGTTCACAAGTAAGGAAAGGTAGAAAGGTAGATTCTTTTCATTCTTCCTATCCCAATTCTGTAGAATTGCTAGTGCATCCTGGTAAGCCACGACTGGTTGTTTCTCTACAACACCTTTAGGAGGTTCATCTATGGCTTTAAGTAGATTTTCCTTATGTGAAGGGATCTTCATTAATTCTGAGATTGGCACTAACATTTTTGCATTACTCAACCATCCACCTAAGTCAATATTTAAGTTTGCATTAATAGGCACATTAGACTTAGGAGGATATACCTTGGGAACACTGGTTTGACCTTTATCTTGACTTTTATTTCCATTCCTTTGGTATATTATGCCTCTATACTTAGCCATTTCTGCAATCTGTTGGGGAGTAGGCTTAGGCCCATACTTTTCTGTAGCTTTATCAACATTACCATTCATGAAGTTTCCACTACTTCCATAACCATTGAAATCCATCCAATCATACATGCCACCATAGTATCTTTTATCACACATGTTCACTTGTTCATTTCCTTGGTTTCCATATTCATTTTCACATTCTTCAAGGTAAACTAAACAAGTCGATTCCTCATGAAACTCACCACAAGGCATACAATAAGGTATCGAGCGATGTTCTACCAAGTTGGTGGATTCAAAAGGATTAGGTGGTCTTTGATCATTTTGGGGAGGTCTTCTTGGCCACCTATCATTTGGCTTGTGCTGTTGTCTATTACCTTGGGACCTCTCCATAGTGATCACCCTGTTGTTTATTTAAGTCAGTTGATTGGAGTGATTTATTTTCATTTTCTTAATCAATTGAGTCAATTCTTTAATTTCCTTAATCCCATCATTTGATGATCCTTGACCCTCGTCCTTCTTTTTCTTTTCATCATTAACCTTAGAAGAAGAACTTCTATTGAAACCAGGAATGTTGGATTTCCTAGCCTCAAGCATATTCTGCTCAATCCTTACAGTTGTCTCTTGTGCTGCTTGCAAATTTTGAGGATCCTTATCTCTTAAGGCATACCTAATTTCACCTTCAAAAGCCTCTATATAATAAATCAAAATTGCAGCATCCGGAGGCTTAACATCTTGATGAAGGCCCTTTACCACGCCATTAAACTTAGTGTTAAATTCTAACACCGTCTCATTTTCATTCTTATGACTAGTGGTAAGAGATCCCAGCTGAAATCTATGTTCCTTTGAATCACCCCATCTCTTCCTAAATTCATCCAATATTGAATTAAGGGTGTTAAACTTGTTTGCAGGAAAATCTGAAAACCACTCGCCAACATCCCTTTCTAAAGAAAAGAAAAACAATGTCATCTTCACATCCTCTTCGTTATGACCTTTACAATACTTCAATAAACACTTGTCAAAACTTGTGATGTGGGATATGGCACTTATATCATTGTTTCCATGAAAACAAACAACTTGTCAATGGATTTCTCGGGAACATTGTGAGGGGCACCCTAAATTGCTGCAAGGTTCAAAGGACTCAAACAGGAAGTCATCGTTACGTTAGGATTATTAGTGGGATTATTAATAGTTGGTTGATTATTACTTTGGAACAAGAATTGGATATTGGTGAGTGCTTCTTCCCCAAGACTTTCAAGTAGTCTCCTAGGAGCTAAGCGGTTTAGTCTTCTCCTATAAACCTTATCGGGTTCGAGAAAAGAATAAACCACTCCTTGTGAAGTGCTCCTAGTAGTATACTTGGTATATATTTTCAATGGATTTTCCACTTGGACAAGAATCACACAAAGCTAACCAATCACAGGTTCAAAGAATTTTAAGGCCTAATTTTTTATTATTATTTAGTTCTTAAAGAATCAAGTTAAGCCGTTTTGACAAGGATAAATGACTTATCCTTGACAACGACGCCAAATATGTTGTTGTCCTTATACACACTTGCAAACATGAGCTAATTCTGACTCACTTAGTGTGTCCTTGGAGGCACAATGCCTAGGTTCACAACCCATGCTGTCACTTTGACCGAAACCTCTTCCGTTTGGGCTCACTCCTAGGGAAGCCAAGGGGGGTAGTCCCTAGTTTCTAGATTAGTTTTAGAGTTAAGTTCTAGGAGTTGATTTTAGTTTGTTAAGGGTTGGGGGGACTCTAACCTAGGATGCTAAGGCAACAATGCAAGATGCAAGGTTAGTATGTCAATCAAGCCTTTTCCTAAGGTAACTAAGACTAGTGCCTAAGATTGGGAAAGGGGTCAACTAGAGTTAAAGGATGGTTCGTTACAAATATGATTACAAAAGAATAATTTAATCAAATGAATTAGATATAAGATTTAAAATTAAATCATGCTAAGATACAACAAACAAGCTAACCACTTTAATTATTTGTGTGCAGGACGTAAGGATATCAAAGCATCACATCATATTCATGAGATCAACATCAATACATCATCATCAAATAAGATTTATAAGTTTTAAGCATAAGTATTATGAAGATGACCTACTCTTAGTTATTAAACCCACAAGGTATTTAGATGATTTAGCCCAAGTTTAGATTATTAAAGGTTTCTTAATATTTATCAAGTTTTAGTTACCTTTATTAAGCTTTCACCAAAGCCTCCTCCTCCTATTTCCAAATAACTGCTGGATGCTCAAGATAGTATAGCAATGAGGCCAACCCTAGCTGTCACAGTCAGTCCTAAGCATTGAGTTTTTACGAGAAGGACACTCCTTCGTGCCACGAGACCGTCCCCGGCCTATCACCGCTTGTTTCCCTCCTCAATACCCGTTTTAGATGGTGAAGATGGTGGTCTAAGGTACCCTAAAGAGTCTATTAAGTTAATATATGATTAAGGTAGACTTTTAGGAGTGTTTTAGAGTGTTTTAAAGATTTTATGACACTTTTAAAATGTGATTTAGTGACTTGGACGAAACTTACTTCAGCCTACAATGTGTTGATTAAGCTTATAATTGAAAGGGAATTAACACATATATGCTATGTGAGAGCAAGTTACCAAGTTGCACAAATAGATAGCTTGCAAAGTAAAGAAAGAAAATACAAGGGCAAGAACAACTTGCCAACCAAGAATAAATGACAATCACACTTATTTTAGGATTAAGAGCATTTAGATGTGAGCATCAAGTGTGAGAAAGAAAAATATTTAAGTGTTTTCCTACACTATTAACTTAACCATGAGATTACTTCGAGCATATGGAAAATGGCCTTAAGGATTATATCATGAAAGCAAAACACCATTCACTTATTGAAGCATTTAAACATTTAGGGTTATAGATCTAAGCATCTAAGATAGAGATTAAACCTTGAAGAGCTTCAAGCATGCAAATAGATCTAGTTAAGTTATTATGCCTAATAGGCTTAAGCTAGAGATAGATTATGTGTGAGATCTAGATCTGGAATATTTTAGAACATTAAGCACTTAGATCACCATCACATATTAAAACCCTAACCTTACCACTTGAGGTATTCCTCTTCCAATAGGTAGACAATTAATTAACTTGCTTAATCTTTAGGAGATATTGAGAAAAAGAGAGAGATAGGCAAGCAAGCAAGATAATGAAGCGAAAGGAAGAAAGCAAACAAGAAGCAAGCAAAACTACCCCACGTCTTAGGGTTTGGGGGGTGCCCTTCACCCAACAAACCCCACATCTTACCCTAAAAAAGGTGAAAAAAAGTCAAAAGAGGAAAGTTAAGATCAAACCCTAACTGCCCCAAGGCTCACACATGGGAGGAGGCCGTACCACTCCTTCTCCCACAACTATGAGCCACTACAAGCAAGAAAGAAGGAGAAGAAATGACCAATAATGCTTAAAAATTGATGAAAGAGGTTGAGAAATAGCTACCGATCCCTTTTGGGGGTCTTTGAGTGTTGTGTGGATGCCTTTGGGTAGCCAAAACCCCTCTCAACCAGATCTGGACCTGCAAAAACCAGCAAGGTATCCTTGCTGGAAATGCTACACACAACCAAAAAAGATGAAGAAAAACTTTTGCCTTTTTAGGGCAAAAATTTTTCTTAAGAAAAAATTATAATCTTTGATAAAAATGACCTATCTTACTAAGGTATGCTAGCTGAAATATTGATGGAAATGAACAACAATATAGAAGAAGAATAATGGTGAGAAAGGAATGGAGTTTGTATGTGTCTCAAGGGAGCCTCCTTGCTTGTGGTGTTCCCAATGAAACCCTTGAAGCTAAACCTGCGAAAACCTTGAAAAGTGATGGCATACAATAGACAATATGTTGCATACACTAATAAGATGACATTTCAATCCTATCTAGCATATCAAGATATATAGATCTACAAGCATGTGCATTACTAGATCTACCCAAATAACATTTTACCTCAATATCCAATGGATGCAATCACCAAAAAAATATTTGAACAAGTTTATCTCATGTGTATGGAAAGAAATAGCATGTGCATAACTCTTCCAATAATCCTCCAAAGATTTTCTCTTTATTACTCAAGAAGAGGATCTTGGAGAAAACTATCTCCAAAACCCTAAGATCTAGAGAATGAAAATGATGAGAGAGAGAGAGAGAGAGAGAGAGAGAGAGAGAGAGAGAAATCAAGTAACATAACATTAGCTCAAGATATGGTGAGTTGGGAGTGAGGAGAGGGATCTATTTATACTTGGAGAGGCAAACTCACCCCTCTTAGATCAATGCCAAGTGTCCACCACCAAGCATAAGAGTATATCTCAAGGCTAGGGCGCACCATCTAGGGTTTAGAAAGAGTGGAATATGTTGGGATCAAGGAAAAAGGGTGTGGGAGGCCTTGGGATTGATGCCAAGGAAGGTGAAAGGGTTCAAATAATTTTTTAAAAATTATTTGGGAATTTTCTAGATGGAATAAAGGTTAGAGAGAAGAGGTTCAAGTCAAAGTGACAATGTGGGCTTTGAACCTAGACATTGTGCCTCCAAGGACACACTAAGTGAGTAGGAATTAGCTCACATTTGCAAGTGTGTATAAGGACGACAACATCTTTGGTGCCGTTGCCAGGGATAAGTCATTTATCCTTGGTCAAAACGACTTTAACTTGATTCTTTAAGAACTAAATAATAAAATTTTTAGGCCTTAAAATTCTTTGAACCTGTGATTGGTTAGCTTTGTGTGATTCCTTTCCAAGTGGCGACTACATTGAAAAAATATAGCAAGTATACTACTAGGAGCACTTCTCAAGGAGTGGTTTATTCTTTTCTCGAACCCGAAAAGGTTTATAGGAGGAGACTAAACTGCCTTGCTCCTAGGAGACTACTTGAAAGTCTTGGGGAAGAAGCACTCACTGATATCCAATTCTTGTTCCAAACTAATAATCAACCAAATGTTAATAATCCCAATAATAATACTAACGCTATAATGACTACCTTTTTGAGTCCTTTGAACTTTGCAACAATCCAAGGTGTTCCTCACAATGTTCTCGAGAAAGCCATTGATAAATTGCCTATCTTCCATGGGAACAATGATATAACTACCAACTCTCACATCTCAAGTTTTCACAGGTGTGTGGATACGTATTGTAGAGGTCATAAGGAAGAAGATATGAAGATGACTTGTTTGTATATTCATTAGAAGGGGATGCTGCCGAATGGTTTGAAGATTTTTCTGCAAACAAGTTTAACACCCTTGATTCAATATTGGATGAATTTAATAAGAGATGGGATGATAAGAAAGAACACAGGTTTCAACTTGCTACTCTTACCACTAGACTTAAGAATGAAAATGAAACGGTAGCATAATTTAACACTAAGTTTAATAGCTTGGTGAAAGGCCTTCATAGAGACGTCAAGCCTCCTGATGCTGCAATTTTAATCTATTATATCGAGGCTTTTGAAGGTGAGATGAGGTATTCCTTAGGGGATAAGGATCCTCAAAACTTAGAAGTAGCACAAGAAACAACTGAGAGGAAGTCCATGCAATATGATTGAAGCTAGGAAGTCCAACATTCCTGGTTTCACAAGAGGTTCTTCTTCAAAGGTTAGTGAAGAAAAGAAGAAGAAGGATGAGGGTCAAGAATCATCTAGTGATGGG
Organism: Picea engelmannii; assembly: GCA_009831015.1. Lineage (NCBI taxonomy): Eukaryota > Viridiplantae > Streptophyta > Pinopsida > Pinales > Pinaceae > Picea > Picea engelmannii. The sequence goes on from ML796857.1 coordinate 163,011, forward strand.
ATTAAAGGATAGACTCAATTAATTAAGCAGATGGAAGTAAACCATACCAATCAGATTAATGCATTGCAGAATAGATAAATCACTATGGAGAGGTCACAAAGTAATAGAGAACAACATAAGCCAAATGATAAGTGGCCAAGAAGACCTCCCCAAAATGATCAAAGGCCACCTAACCCTTTTGAAGCCACCAACTTGGTAGATCAACGCTCTATATCTTATTGTAGACCTTGTGGTGAGTTTCATGAGGAGTCCACTTGTTTGGTTTTCCTTGAAGAATGTGATAATGATTATGGAAACCAAGGAAATGAACAAGTCAATATGTGTGGTGGATGGCATGATTGGATGGATTTTGAGGATTGTGGAAATAATGGAAACTTCATGAACAATGATGTTGATAAAGCAACAGAGAAGTATGGGCCCGAGCCCACACCCCAACAGGTTGCAGAAATGGCTAAGTATAGAGGCATTACATACCAAAGGAATGGAAATAAAAGTCAAGATAAAAGTCAAAATATTTTTCCTAAGGTATTTCCTCCTAAGTCTAGTGTGCCTATCAATGTTGAATTGAATATAGACTTAGGTGGATGGTTAAATAATGCAAAGATGTTAGTGCCAGTATCAGAGATTATGAAGATTCCTTCACAATGGGAGAAGTTTCTTAAAGCCATTGAAGATCCTCCTAAGACTTCTGTTGAGAAACAATCAGCCGTGGCTTACCAGGATGCACCAGTAATTCTGCAGAATTGGGATAGGAAAAATGAAAAGAATTTGCCTTTCTACCTCTCTTTACTTGTAAATGATAAGATGTTACACAATTGCATGCTATATTCAGGGGCAACCTCAAATGTTATGACTAATAAGGTGATGCAACAATTGAACTTGAGAATTTCTACACCTTACCATAACATTTGTGCCATGGACAGTAAAACGATTGAAGTGCATGGATTGATTAAGGGTTTGCAAGTACACTTAGCAACATTTCTGGATATTATGTTTGAAATGGACATTGTGGTAATTGATGTTCTAGATGCTTGGGGGATGTTTTTGAACATAAAGGAAGCAACAAATTTAGGTGGTAACTTACAGATGGATTTATCTTATGCCACCCTACCTACTCCATATGGGAACTCTTTCAAGTTAAATAGGGAGGTGTTTAGAAGGTATCATGTGGAAGATCCTAAGAATCCCAAGAATGAATTAAAGTGGACTGATGAGGGTCTTGGTAACTATGCCATCTTGTATAACTCCATTGTGCTCTTAGAAGACAAAGTTAAAGATGATGAAGTTGATAAAGTATGGTACATGAATTTTGATGGTGCTTTTTCTAGAACGGGAAAAGGTGTCGAGATTACACTTCGAGCTCCAAATGGTAAAATTTTGAGGTTTTCTTATAGATTGGAGTTTGATGCAACTAATAATGTGGCTGAGTACGAAGCTTTGCTCCTTGGTTTAGAACTTTGCAAATATAGAGGTATTAAATGTCTAAACATTAAAGGGGATTTAGACTTGGTTATACAACAGTTAAAAGGCAAATTTTCTTGTAAGTCTGAAAGATTGAAGGGATATAGGAATACAATTTGGGATTTAATGAATGACCTAGATGCAATGAACCTAATTGCTATTCCTATAGAGCATAATTCACAAGCAGATGAACTAGCAGTTGCAACTTCCACACTTCAACATCTAGACAACTTGATTGTTGAGAACATTTCAGTTGAGGTGATTTTTAGACCATCAATGCCTAATAATGTAGACCATTGGTAGGTTTTTGATGATGACAAACAGGCGATAAAGTTTTTAACCCACACACATGAATTTTTAGACTTGAGTATAAGTGTGAAAGAAGAGGGTTGTAACTACACGGAAAATGATGATGAAGTGAAAATACCCCCTAGGTGAGTTATATCTTCATAAAACAATTTTGATAGACAGGATGGTCATAAGAAAAAAGAAGAATCAAAGAAACAATTATGTGATTACCTTGAAATCAATATTGGAATAGATAAAGAGACTAGGATCATCAAGGTAGGCAAGACTACCCTTATAGAAGAAAGGGATGAAATTGTTAAGTTATTAAAAGAATATAGGGATGTCTTAGCCTTCAACTATAATGAACTCAAAGTCTAGAGGGAAGATGTTATTTAGCATGTGATTCCTCTTAAGGAAGAAAAAAAACCCTTTAGACATAAGTTGAGACAGTTAAACCCCAAGTTAGCTCCTTTGGTCCAACAGGAGTTACAGAAAATGTTAGAAGCCGGTATCATTGCACAGACTAGACATGCTTCTTGGTGTTCAAATATGGTTGTTGCCAGGAAGAAGACAGGAAAGATTCGATTGAGTATTGACTTCAGGAATTTAAACAGTGCTTGCACAAAATACAACTATCCCCTTCCAAAGATGGAAGCTCTACTTCAAAGGGTTACATGATCAGGAATGATTTCCATGCTTGACGGATTCTCGGGTTATAATAAGATTAGACTTAAAGCAGAGGATAGGCATAAACCAACTTTTACTACTCCATGGGGAACATTTGAATATCTCAGGATGCCATTTGGTTGATCAAATGTTGGGGCTACTTTTCAGAGAGCTATGGATTATGCCTTTAGGGGGTTGATTGGAAAATTGATTGAAATATATCAGGATGATTTAACAGTCTTTTCTAAGGATGGGAAAACTCACATTAACCACCTTAGGCAAGTTTTCGACAGATGTATAGAATTTGGTATTTCTCTAAATCCTGCTAAGTCAATCTTTGGGGTAACTGAAGGAAAATTACTGGGCTGCATAATTACTAAAGATTGGGTAAAGTTAGATCCAGAAATAATTGAAGCCATTAGTAAGGTACCTTTGCCTGCATCAAATAAAGCTCTTCAATCCTTCTTAGGACAAACCAATTTTATCCATAGGTTCATTCCAAATTATGCTGAAATCATGAAACCTATATATAAGCTACTTAAGAAGGATGTAAAATTTGAATGGAATGATGAAAGTAAGTGGGCTTTTGAAGGCATTAATACCGCCATATGTGAAGCCCCCGTCCTTGTCAGCCCAGATTACAACAAGGAATTTTAGATATTCTCTTTTGGTTCTGAAGACACTATTGCTGGAGTGTTGCTTCAGAAAAATGACCAAGGCCATAAACAACCCATTGCATATATGAGTAGGGCCTTGCAAAATTCAGAATTAAAATATCCCATGTTTGAGAAACAAGCTTATGCCTTAGTCAAATCACTCAAACATTTCAAAGTCTTCATTGAATATTCCAAGGTGATTGGTTATGTCCCTAATTCTATGGTTAAAGATGTTTTATCTCAAGTGGAAGGATTAGGATCAAGGGGTAGGTGGATTGTTAAAATCCAAGAATATGATTTGGAGATCAAACCTACTAAATTGATTAAGGGTCAAGGCCTAGAAAAAATGTTGACAGAAAGAAATGAAAAATCCTTGGGCATGGTTTTCCAAATTGATAATCAAGAATGACATCCTAATTTGCAGAAGCTTGAACAGGTTGAATGGTACAAAGACATCATTTTCTATCTCAAACATATAACTTGTCCAAGACATCTAGTAGGACACAAGAAAAAGGATTTAAGATTAAAATCTTCTAAGTATGTTCTTACTAGAGATGGATTAGGATGGAAGAATCCTGATGGAATTATCCTTAGATGTGTGGATGACGTTGAGTCAAAGAAACTAGTGGATGAATTCCATGGAGGGTTTTGTGGTGGACATTTTGCTGCTAAAACTACTACCCACAAGATCCTTAGAGCATGATATTATTGTCCCACCATGTTTTCATATGTACATCAGTTTGTTAGGAAATGTGAGCCATGTCAGCTTTTCACAGGAAAGCAGAAATTAGCAGCACTCCCTTTGCAACCAGTTGTGGTTGAAGCACCTTTTCAGCAGTGGGGTTTGGACTTCATCGAGAAGTTTAGTGATAATTCAAGTAATGGTTATTCATGGGTTCTCACAGGGACATATTAATTTACAAAATGGGTTGAAGCCATTCCTACAAAGTCAACAACTGAAAAGGTTGTGATGGATTTCCTTGAAGACAGAATAATAACCAGGTTTTGGGTTCCATCAAAGATAGTGACAGATAATGCCAAAGCCTTTTGTTCATCATAGATGTCATCCTTTTGCTTTAATTATGGTGTTATATTATCACATACATCCAATTACTATCCCCAAGAAAATGGTTAAGCTGAGTCAAGTAATAAGAACTTAATGACCATAGTTAAAAACATAGGCAGTGAAAATAAAAGATCTTGGGATAGTAAGATCAAACATGCATTATGGGCTGACAAAATAACAAAGAAAGCAGCTACTGGAAAGACTTCTTTTGAGTTAGTATATGGTTTGGAGGCTAGGTTTCCAGTGCATCTTAGACTTCCTACTTATGGGTCAAGTGAGGACACTTCCACAGGGCAGGATGTAGTTCAGAACAGGGTCAATTAGGTCATTGAATTGGATGAAATCAGACGAAAGGATTATGATCAGAATTGTAGAAATTAGAGTAAGGTAAAGAAGGATTTCGACAGGTTAGCTAGACAGAGGGACTTCATGGTTGGTGATACAGTTCTGCAATGGGATAAAGGTAGTGAAAAACCAGGGAAGCATGGCAAGTTTGACAGCTTATGGTTGGGTCTGTATTTGATCAGAGAAATAGCAGGGCCAAATTCCTTTCATCTTAGCCATTTGGATGGTGAGCCCATCAATATTCCATGGAATGGGTAGTAGCTTAAGCTCTTCTTCAGATGAGGGGCAACTTGGTGTCCAAAGGGGACACCCTCTGTAATGTATCTCTAACCCTTTTCCTTGTATTTCATTTTTGTATTATTTCATTCATTATGTAAATATGTACTTAGAAATTTTTTCTGTACTATAGATTCCATTTGTTGTAAAATATTGATGTTGTACTTTAGTCATTTCATTTTGTAAATTTTGTATATAACATTCATTTATTTCATCATGTATATATGTATTCTTATGTTGGTTATTGGTGAGCACTCTGTTTTGTAGGTGTTGGATTCTCGTATGCTGTCCGTTTCAAGTGAGAAGGTCAAACACACGTCCCCATGTGGAGCCAGATGTTGACCACCCATTTAGCACTGGTGGTCAACTCCATGTTCCATGAAGAGATGTATCATCATATGTTCATTTGTCAAATATTTTGGTTCTACAGGGCATTTTTGGCCCCAACACTTCTTTTTGTAAATTGGGATTTCCGCACCCCATGTGTGGGTCAAAAATGTAATAGGTTTGCATGATTCATATCTAGGTCAGTTACCTTGGTATCGGTTCACTGGGAGAGTTCCTTTCACCGAGGGTTTTTTATTCTCAGGTTATCAATAGGGATTTTCAGCCTTATTGATCTCCCTTGAGTTTTTCCCTCACACTTGCAATAATTCCTCCAAAGTGGTAAACGACGTTCCAGTGGGCTTATCTTCTGGTAACTATTGTTAGGAATCATTGTAAATGACCATGCAAGACATCTTATAAAGTCTCATGGAATTCCATCGAGTCTAGAATAGTTTTTTTTAATTAAATTTCCCTAAGTTTGGAGGCTTAATTATTTAATTAAGTAATTATTTTTGAGAAAAAATTGTAAAAAATAGGCCTTTGGGTTTTTGATAGGGGTATTTGTGATCAAAAGAAATGGAATGGCACCCTCTACACCCATGGACCAAGTTTCATCTCGGTCAGACAACTTTTTCTATGGGTTGGTCCACCTAGAGTGTCAATAAGTCAAAAACAACAATTTTAATTGCTAAAGTCCAAACATGGAAAAATTGTAAAAATGTAATAATGAGTTGAAAGGATGTTAAAAGATGAAATAAAGTTAGATAAAGAATTCCTAAGCATAACCTACCCATCCCAACCTTTTCTAACCCTCTCTCACCTCTCACCCTCTCACCCTCTTCAAAAAGTGACGCCCTAGGGGAAAGTTACACCCTCCTTGAGGGTGGGATGTGGCACCTTGGGTGTTCCTTGGTTATTGAGCCTCCCTCTTGGGTGGTGTGATCTCCCTTTCTTCCCTCTCCCCCAAGTGGTGCACCTTCCTAAAGAAGTTACGCGCCCCTCCACTTGGAAAATTCCAAAAATATTTTTTTAAAAATTATTTAACTCTCTCCACTACCTTGGCACAGATCCCCTAGCCTCCCACAACCCTTTGCTTGATCCCAACATTTACCACACTCATATACACCCTAGATCTATGATATAAACCCTATATAGTGTGACCTATCCTTTGGATCTCATCTTTTTCTTGGTGGTGGACACTTGGCATTGATCCAAGAGAGGTAGGTTTGCCTCTCCAAGTATAAATAGATCCGTCTCCTCATTCTTTACTTACCATATCTTGAGCTATTGTTAAGCTACCTGATTTTCCACTCTCTCTCTCTTCTTGTTCCATATTTTCCATTCTTATGCTCTTAGGGTTTTGGAGCAAGTATTTCTCCAAGATCCACTTTCTTGAGTAATAATAAAGGAGAAACTTTGGAGGAATTTTAGAAGAGCTACAAGTGTTTGGGTTCTTACAACATATGAGGTAACACGGTTTTGTTTTGATGTGATGGATGTGTTGACTGCCTCTCCAAAATAGGTGGTTAATTCCATGTGCCATGAATATATGCATCATCAAATGCAAATATGTTGAATATTTTGGTTCTACAGGGCATTTTTAGCGCCAACACTTCCTTTTGTAATTGGGATTTTCGCACCCCTGCGTGGGTTAATAATGTAATAGGTCTGCATGAGTCATGTCTAGGTCAATTACCTTAGGATTGGTTCACTGGGACAGTTCCCTTCACTGAGGGTTTTTTATTCTCAGGTTATCAATTGGGATTTTCAGCCTTATTGATCTCCCTTGAATTTTTCCCTCACACTTTCAATAATTCCTCCTGTTATCGCATAGTTTGTAGCTAGGATAAAGGCTATAAGATAGAAGGCCAAACTGGTGTAACATGAACCTTTCCCACCCAATGTAACCATGATGAGAAGGCTCTTTCTCTTTAGGGAAGCTATGCCCAAGGGAGACGTCCCTGGTGACTTGAGGTTTTGAAGAGGTAAAAGGTTAATAAGACAAGGATAAGATTTTCCCCTTCACAGATCACTGCCAAAATAGATAGTCCCAGCTAAACAACCAATAATAAAGTATATCCCCACTGAAGAACACCTACCTGGAACAAAGCAACAACGACTGATATATGCAAGCTATATTTCAATGGGTTAGTACTTCATAAGACTATCTGATGAATATATATAAGCAATTAGCAATAAATGTTGACGAAGTCAATGTTTATCAATAGCAATGAAAAGATATAGCACTTCACCAATAAATTTTGGAACAATGTGGCATTCAATGTAACCAATCAACACCTTATTCAATTAATGCCCAAACCACCATTCAATTGCTCTTAAAACAAGAAGTTGTTTCATTAAAGATGAAATAACCAATGATGACATCAACAACTTAGGGTTAGTAGGTTAGTCTAGGCTAGGGTTAGTATAGTTAGGGTTTGAAATTCAAAGAGTTTTGAGAGTTGTTTGATCAATTTCACTTCAACGCTAGAGGTCTTAATATTAGTGCCTCAGGGTAGAATGGAGTCAATTTAGTAGAGGACGCAAGGGTTGAAGGAGGATGGCTAAGGACTAGAGGGAAGAGTTCTGAAGTGCTGCTATAGCAGGGCCTCAGAATCAAAACCCTATGGGAGAGAGGGTCACTCCGGTGTTGCTAAAGCAAGGCCTCGTGATCTTTCCTCCTTCCTTAGGTCAATTTGGCAAAACAACTAGCTAAAGAATGAAGCATCAAGACAGGAGAGTCAGTGAGGGAGAGTGTTGCTACAACAAGGCTCTTTCATCAAACCCTAGAAGAAAAATGGCCCTAAGTTTAGATAACCAAGGCCTGGGATGTCTCCTCCTTCTTAAGCTCTAAATAGTATGACTAGCAAAGGGGAAGAAGAAATAGGAGTGTAGCTACGACTAGGCTCTTTCTTTCCTCAACAATGGATTAAAATTTCTCTATCAAGGGACATGAGACAATGAACTACTTGTGTGCTTGTCCCATACGGTTTTTTTTCAGCAAAAATAATAAATACATGCAAGAAATTAAACTACAACCATTCATTCAAGAAGTTTTGCAGAAAAATACTTACAATTCATCAAGAAATAATCATGCAAGCCCTAGTTATAACACCTTCCTTCAAAAGAAACACCATAAAATGCCAAAAGGACCTTCCTTCAACAAGTGCCACCTCATTAAATCAGCTAAATACCCAAGAGAGGGCACAAATTTCATACCTCACCAAGTGGTGAGTGAGTTGTGATGAAAAAATGAAGGAGAAAATCCTCTATTTATACAATATCATGACCTAATTTTACCTTTTAGGTCATGTAAAAGGCCGACAAGGCCAAAATATCAAAATCATACTGTTTTACATTAAATTGTCAAATTAAAACCCTAATTGAGCTGTAAAGAGATTAAAATCCCCTCTAAGAGAGGCGCTAGCCCCTTCTAGGGTAAATGTAGCCTCTTGAAGCAGAACGTTAGCCCTCATTGGGCCCCTCCAAGTTGCCACACGTGCCAACTTCCCTGTCCATTTGCCAACATGCTCATGATGACATCATAAGCCTCCTGGTGATGTCTTGGGCCATCTATAGCCAACGTCCCTCCGAAAGTGGGTCAATCCCCCTAGGTCAGGCAGTGTCGGGGTGCCTCTGGTGGAACGTTCTCTTCTTCTCTGGTGAAAAGTTTCTGATCATCCTCTGTCCTGTCTCTACCCCTTGATGGGGTCTCAACATCCATCGGGTGGGCTCTTTAGCCCCATGGAGGTCTGCATTGATCATCTCACCATGTGTACCGGTCCAAATGGTACTTGTCCGTTGGGCATGGTCCTGCACATCAAAATCTACGCCCTCCATGGGCTCATCAGTCACAGGGATCATAGCAATGTCAATCACATCTCATCATTAATATTATTAAACATATGCATAAAATCCCTAATACATCCGTAAATAGCTCAAAGACATTACACAAGCTTGCTATACAAATCTGGAGGAAAAGACAAAACGTTCTATTGGGCTAGTGTCCATCGAAAAAGGTGAGTTCCCAGAAGAAAACCTCATCAAAACCATGTGAGTGGGCGATGTGGTTAAGGGAAGTCCAAACATGTGGGTGCAGTGAGGGCCAAGGATGCAATGTGTTATCTGTGGGTGCGTTTGTAGAAGGCGAGCTGTACCTGTCATGGATGCATTTTTCCAAGCCCACTCTTGCCTTTTATTCTTATTCTTTTTATTGTTTTTTCTTTAAGAGGCTAATCAGGGGACACTGCCTTGGCGTGGTGACCAATGGTGACAATGTTACCCACAAGCACTTTCATAGAAATGAGAAGGTTGGCTCGTGATGAGACCCCCTTTCCCTTAGCCATGCAACCAAGGGCCACTACCCTAGCGTGGTAACTAGCTGGTGGTAATGTCATACTGCTAGGTACCCATGGACCTAATAGGCTGGCTCGTGATGAGACCCCCTATCCACTGATTAGGTCTTGTTTTGTTATTTTTTATGTGTCCCTCTTGTTTCTTGTTGAGAATCCTTTTATTGCTTTCTTGGGGATCCCTGGGCGAAGGATCTCGAGGTTTTATTCTTAGGCTTTTATCTTTTACTAGCTTGCTTTTACCTTCTGGGCCTTTAGCCCCTTCTTCCCACGAGATAAGGTGCAGTCTTGAATAGGCCAACCCAATGCCCGGACAAGTGGAATGGGATGGGTGAGCGGGAATCAAGATGAAATAGTGGTGCTATGATGGGAGCAGACGATGGCTTTCAGAAATCCCTTCCCGGTGGCAAACCAATACCTACAAACACAGGCTTGCTAGGGCACCCTGTCAGTTTCCCCAAACATGGTCAAGTGGGCAAGTGTAAGATCCAAGCAATCGTTAGAAATAAAAGGAATCAGATGCATATATTTAAAGGTTTTAATGATCAAAACTGACACATACCATGATACCTAAAGGTTTTGTTGTACAAGAGAAGTAGGCTCTTGGATGACCTCATCAGAAGGAGGAGCACAGGTTGATTCCTCATTATCTTGCTTAGGTTCTATCTCCTCGGCCATGTGTTCATTCTGCTGGTCAAAAGGGATTTGTTCCCTTCTTTCTTGGGAGTCTTCAGTAAATGTTTTAGAGGAAACTAGTTTTATCAAACTGAGAGTGTCCATGGTATAGTCATTTGTTTTGGACAAGGAGATATCTACCTCAATTTGAGAAGCCATGTTGTAAGCTTCTGGAAGTGTTTTTAGACCCCTTTTGTTTAGGAGGAAGCCTAAATGTCCTAGAAGTCCATTGGTATAAATATATATGAGGTACTTGCCTTTAGGACAATAACCTTCAGGAATCTGGTATAGCAACTTCTGAATCCTAAACCCGAAAACTCTGATAGTCTCATATTTTGTTTGTTTTATGCGTTCTAGTCCTTTCAGTAATGATTGGATATCTTCCAATTTCAAAACCCATTTCGCAAGAAATATTTCTTCAAATTGGTCCATAAATGTGATGATGGCAGCTGGAAGATTATCATACCATCTTCTAGCCTCTCCATGCAGAGTGGTAGAGAAGAGTTTCACAAGTCTTCAGCATCATCACTGATAGGGAAGTGCTGAAATAAAGCCCATAAATTGCTCATGTGATGATAGGGGCTTTCTCCATCGATTCCAGCGAATCTAGGGAGACACTTTTTATACCAGGGGGGAATTTGTCTAGGGTATCCTGGGATTTTTCTCATATCTAAAGGATTGTAGTTCCCGGGATCCCATTGTTAAGTCATTGTTGGCTTCGTCATCAGTGGAGTCGCCAGATAATTTTCTTGAAACTATCAAAAGATAAGGGAAAACACCCTGAGTGGAGTTGCTAGGTAAGCTTGTAAGATAAAACTCTAGAGGCAAGGCTTACTGAAAGTGTCGTCTGAGGAGAATTGACTCAGTGGTCCCCGACAACGACACCAAAATGTTATCGCACAACTTGTAGCTAGGATAAAGGCTATAATATAGAAGGAAAAACTGGCATAACAAGAACCTTTCCCACCCAATGTCACCACGATCAGAAGGCTCTTTCTCTTTAGGGAGGCTAGGCCCAAGGGAGACGTCCCTAGTGACCTGAGGTTTTGAAGAGGTAAAAGGTTAATAAGACAAGGATAAAATTTTCCCCTTCATAGATCACTGCCAAAATAGATAGTCCCGGCTAAACAACCAATATTAAAGTATATCCCCACTGAAGAACACCTACCTGGAACAAAGCAACAATGACTGATATATGCAAGCTATATTTCAATGGGTTAGTACTTCATAAGACTATCTGATGAATATATATAAGCAATTAGCAATAAATGTTGACGAAGTCAATGTTTATCAATAGCAATGAAAAGATATAACCCTTCACCAATAAATCTTGGAACAATGTGGCATTCAATGTAACCAATCAACACCTTATTCAATTAATGCCCAAACCACCATTCAATTGCTCTTAAAACAAGACGTTGTTGCATTAAAGATGAAATAACTAATGATGACGTCAACAAATTAGGGTTAGTAGGTTAGTCTAGGCTAGGGTTAGTATAGTTAGGGTTTGAAATTCAAAGAGTTTTGAGAGTTGTTTGATCAATTTTACTTCAACGCTGGAGGTCTTAAGATCAGTGCCTCAGGGTAGAATGGAGTCAATTTAGTAGAGGACACAAGGGTTGAAGGAGGATGGCTAAGGACTAGAGGGAAGAGTTCTGAAGTGCTGCTATTGCAGGGCCTCAGAATCAAAAACCTAGGGGAGAGAGGCTCACTCTGGTGTTGCTAAAGCAAGGCCTCGTGCTCTCTCCTCCTTCCTTAGGTCAATTTGCAAAACGACTAGCTAAAGAATGAAGCATCAAGACAAGAGAGTCAGTGAGGGAGAGTGTTTCTACGACAAGTCTCTTTCATCAAACCCTAGAAGAAAAATGACCCTAAGTGTAGATAACCTAGGCTTGGGACGTCTCCTCCTTCTTAAGCTCTAAATAGTACGGCTAGCAAAGGGGAAGAAGAAATAGGAGTGTAGCTACAACTAGGCTCTTTCTTTCCTCAACAATGGCTTAAAATTTCTCTATCAGGGGACATGAGACAATGACCTACTTGTGTGCTTGTCCCCTAGGGTTTTTGTTAAGCAAAAATCATAAATACATGCAAGAAATTAAACTACAACCATTCATTCAAGAAGTTTTGCAGAAAAATACTTACAATTCATCAAGAAATAATCATGCAAACCCTAGTTGTAACACTTTCCTTCAAGAGAAACACCATAAAATTCCAAAAAGATCTTCCTTCAACAAGTGTGCCTCACTAAATTAGCTAAATAACCAAGAGAGGGCACAAATTCCAGACCTCACCAAGTGGTGAGAGAGGTTTGATGAAAAAATGAAGGAGAAAATCCTCCATTTATATAGTATCATGACCTAATTTTACCTTTTAGGTCATGCAAAAGGCCGACAAGGCTAAAATATCAAAATCATACTGTTTTACATTAAATTGTCAAATAAACCCTAATTGAGTTGTAAAGAGATTAAAATCCCCTCTAAGAGAGGCGCTAGCCCCTTCTATGGAAAATGTAGCCTCCTAAAGCAAAACTTTAACCCTCATTGCCCCCCTCCAAGCTTCCACACGTGCCAACTACCCTGTCCATCTACCAACATGCTCATGATGATGTCATAAGCCTCCTGGTGACGTCCCAGGCCATCTAGAGCTAACGTCCCTCTGAAAGTGGGTCAATCCCCCTAGGCCAAGCGGTGCCAGGGTGCCTCTGGTGGAATGTTATCTTCTTCTCCGGTGCAAAGTCTCTGATCATCCTCTGCCCTGTCTCTGCCCCTTGATTGGGTCTCAACATCCATCGGGTGGGCTCTTCAGCCCCATGGAGGTCCGAACTAATAATCTCCCCATGTGTACCTGTCCGTCGAGCATGGTCCTGCACATCAAAAGATACACCCTCCATGGGTTCATCAGTCATAGGGATCATAACAATGTCAATCACATGTCATCATTAATATTATTAAACATATGCATAAAATCCCTAATACATCCGTAAATAGCTCAAAGACATTACACAAGCCTACTATACAAATCTAGAGGAAATGACAAAATGTTCTATTGGGATAGTGTCCATTGGAAAAGGTGAGTTCCGAGAAGAAAAACTCATCAAAACCATGTGAGTGGGCTATGTGGTTAAGGGAAGTCCAAACATGTGGGTGCAGTGAGGGCTAAGGATGAAATGTGTTATATGTGGGTGCCTTTGTAGAAGGTGAGCTGTACCTGTCATGGATCCAGTTTTCCAAGCTCACTCTTTCCTTTTATTCTTATTCTTTTTATTCTTTTTTCTTTAAGAGGCTAATCAGGGGACACTGCCTTGGCATGGTGACCAATGGTGACAGTGTTACCCACAAGCACTTTCACAAAAATGAGAAGGCTGGCTCGTGATGAGACCCCCTTTCCCTTAGCCATGCAACCAAGGGCCACTACCCTGGCATGGTAACCAACTGGTGGTAATGTCATACTTCTAGGTACCCATGGACCTTATAGGTTGGCTCATGATGAGAACCCCTATCCACTGATTAGGTCTTGCTTTGTTATTTTTTATGGGTCCCTCTTGTTTCTTGCTGAGAAGCCTTTTATTGCTTTCTTGGGGATCCCTGGGCAAACTATCTTGAGGTTTTATTCTTAGGATTTTATCTTTTACCAACTTGATTTTACCTTCTGGGCCTTTAGTCCCTTCTTCCCACGAGATAAGGTGCATTCCTGAATAGGTCAATCCATTGCCCGAACAAGTGGAATGGTATGGGTGAGCGGGAATCAAGATGAAATAGTGGTGCTATGATGGGAGCAGACGATGTCTTTTTAGAAATCCCTTCCCGGTGGCAAACCAATACCTACAGACATAGGCTTTATAGGGCACCCTGTCAGTGCCCCCAAACATGGTCAAGTGGGAAAGTGTAAGATCCAAGAAGTCGTTAGAAATAAAAGGAATCAGATGCATATATTTAAAGGTTTTAATGATCAAAAGTGACACATACCATGATACCTGGATCAATTACCTTGTGGAGCAAGAACCATTTTTGATACAAGACCAAGATGATGGTGATGGATGCTACTGCTGCTGACAAGATAAAGGTGACGGAAGAAGAAAATATGAGCCCTCCAGGGCCATTCTCAGGTCAATCTTTCTCTCAGTACTCCACGTCTAAAACCTGTGGGCCTCGAGACATGATCTCCTAGTTATCCCTGAAAAGTGAGGATAACACCTCCAAAGTGGTGAACGACGTTCCCGTGGGCTTATATTTTGGTAACTATTATAGGGAATCATTGTAAATGACCATGCAATACATCTTAGAAAGTTTCTTGGAATTCCGTCAAGTCTAGTATAGTTTTTTTTAATTCATTAATTTTTAATTAAATTTCCCTAAGTTTGGAGGTTTAATTATTTAATTATTTAATAATTTTTGAGCAAAAATTGTAAAAACTAGGTCTTTGGACTTTTGATAGGGGCATTTGTGCTCAAAATAAATAAATGGAATAGCACCCCCTACATCCATGGACCAAGTTTCATCTCAGTTGGACAGCTTTTTCCATGGGTTTTTCCATCCGGAGTGTCAGACAGTCTAAAACAACAATTTTAATTGTTAAAGTACAAACATGGCAAAAATGTAAAATTGTAATAATGATTTAGAATGATGTTAAATGGTGAAATAAAGTTAGAGAGAGACTCCCTAAACATAACCTACCCACCCAACCTTCATTTAACCTATTCCTAACCCCTTACCACCTCACCTCACTCAAAAGTTACACCCCCATAGGGGGATTGACGTTTTTCCTTGGCAAGTTGATGTTATGACTTTGGTGGGGTCCCCTCTCATGTTATTTACCTCCCTTCACCCTCCACTTCACCTACTAATTTTATCCCAACACCCTTCCCTCATTAAATCCTCTCTTTTCCTTTCCCCTCCACCTAAAGTTGCGCCCTCCAAGGAGAGTTACGCCCCCTTCTTGTGGATCTCCAAGAAAAAATCATTTTTATTGTTTGGGGCCTCTTCCTCTCCCTTGGAATAGATCCCATGGGCCTCCCACTTGCTTTTTGTGTGATCCCAACACCTCCCACACCATCCCCACCCTAGATCTACTTCCTAAACCCTAGATGGTGCGCCCTAGCCTAGGGATCTCCTCTTTTACTTGGTGGTGGACACTTGGCATAGATCCAAGAGAGGTAGGTTTTCCTCTCCAAGTATAAATAGATTCCTCTCCTCATTCTTTCCTTACCATATATTGATCTAGTGTTATGCTACTTGATTTTCCTCTCTCTCTCTCTCTCTCTCTATTCCATCCATTTTCATTTTTCTTCTCTTAGGGTTTTGGAGAAAGTATTTCTCCAAGATCCCATTTCTTGATGCAATAATAAAAGAATCTTTGGAGGATTACTTTGGGAAGAGATATAAGTATTTTGGTTCTTACATCATTGAGGTAAATGTGTTTCAATTTTAATATGATGGATGCATGAATGGATCTTAGGTAAAGTATTTTATTTGAGTAGATTTTGCAAAGAGTAGTCTTGTGAATCTATATATGTGGTTAGCTAGATAGGGAGTGTTGCCATCCTAATACACATTTGCAGACGTGAGAAAAGTCTATCTCACTTAGTGTGTCCTTGGAGGCACAATGCCTAGGTTCTCAGTCCACACTGTCACCTTGACTGAAACCTCTTCCTTCTAGGCTTACTCCTAGGGAAGCCAAGGGGGGTAGACCCTAGTTACTAGATAAGATTTAACATTTATGTTCTAGGAGTTGGTTTTAATCTGTTAAAGGTTAAGGGAAAACTAACCTATGATGCTAAGGTAGCAAATGTAGAGTGCAATGTTACTTATGTTAGGCAGACCCTTTCCCTAAGTCAACTAGACTAGTGCCTAAGGTTGGGCAAAAGGCTCAACTAAGTTTAAGGGATTTTATTTACAAAAGATTACAAGTATTACAAAATTACAACTATTCCACAACAAGAAGATACAAGTACTTACAACCATAAATAAGAAATGTTACAACATTTATACAAGGGATACACAAGATACAAATAGACAAGATTAACAAGTGCTTAAATGTAAGAGTCCAAAAGATATCAAAACATTGAGATCATTCACATAAAACCAAGCATGCCCCAATAGCACTTACTCTATTGGACTACTTTTCAATGGCAACCACTAAAGCACTCAAGACTCGACAAGATGGTGCCTCTGAATGGGATGTGCAACTTCTTCTTGAATCACACCACAAAGAGCATAAATTAAGAGATATAAAACACTTGGAAAATAAATGCTCAACCAAACTCAAAAGATCTAACACTTAGATAATCAAACCACAAGGTTGCTTAATAGATTGAAATATGTATGTGTTCTTGAAAAATAGATTTCTAAACAACCACAATAATATATACCCGAGTAAAGATTGTCTAGAAGACTAAGTGGTTAAGAGTTGTTTAAAGATTTGATAAATTTTACTTGCCCTTCTAACTAAGTGTCAAAACTTACTCCTCCTCCTCCTATTGCCAAATAACTGTCGGATTCTCAAGATAGTAAGGTAACGAGGCCCACCCTAGCTTTCACGGTCAACCCTAAAGTAAGAGTACTTCCTGGAGAGGACACATCCTGTGTGCCGTGAGACAGTCCCCTGCATACACCCTCCGTTGTTTTCCTCAAACCCATTTTAGATGGTGAAGATGGTGGAATTAGGTGTCCTAGTTGGTCTAAAATATTATTATGACTTATGGGTAAGTATTAGGATGTGTTGTGAGTGTTTTAGATAAGTTTTAGGTGCCCAAAATTTGTGAATTACGCCCAAAACCGAAACTGTAAATGACTGTTGTGAAGTGTGTTGTAGATTACGAAATCGAAGACTATGAACACACCTAAAGCATGTAAGAAAGCTGAAAATGAAACATTTATTCCATAATCATTCACTTGACCATGTATATATATGAACTTGGAAGAAATAATCAAGTTGAAAGACAAGAACAACTTGTCAACAATTACAGCAAAGTATTGAGACTATCACCACTTAACCATGTGTGCTATTGCATGAGAGAATCATGTTAAGTAAAGAAAAAGATTTGCTGAAATAAAAAATTAAATCCTACACCATTCACATATCCTTGAACATTGTGCAAAGTAAAAGGAAAACTTGAGAGATATGTGTGCCCAAGAAATAGAATATTGCTTCAAGACATATTATTTGACCATGTATTCTACTCCATTAAGATATCATGCTAAAGATTGAAATATTTTGCTAGAAATAAAGACTTGAGCATGTAAATGGAAATATGCCTTAAGGGCTTAAACTAAAATGATATAACATGTGATGATTACTCTAGAGCATTTTAGGCCATTTAAACCATATAAACATCAACACATCACTAACATCCTAGCCATACAATTTTGGGGGGTTACTCTCCCAAGGTGTAGGCAATTATGTAAAAAATAACTTGAAAACAAATAGCAAACCACTCACAATGGCACAAGGTGGAGGTCAAGCCTACCAATATTGTTCCAAAGAGGGTTGTAAAGTAAAATGACAACAATTATTATTAAGCAATCCTAGCCACACAACCTTGTCCTAATGACAAGTGGGGAAAAAAATTGCTACAAAATTTCTATCTTCTAGCCCAAGGATTTTGGGGGGTTGGCTAAGCCAATCACTCTCCCAAGGTGTAGGCAATGAAATAACTTGCAATAAATAAATACAAAGGCTAAGGATATACAATAGAATGCAAGCCTCAAGGGAACTTCCCGGGGGCTTGCTACAATGCTAGAAAAGAATCGGATGAAAGAGAAAGTTGTTACCCAACTAATGGAAGCTCTTTGGGAGCGTTGTGAGAGTGGATTTGAGTAGCATATCCCCTTGTTTCTGGTAAGAACCTACAAAAACCAACAAGCAAATGCTTGCTAGAAATGCTTCACAACACAACAAAGTTAAGAAAAATTTCTGGTTTTTACGCAGAAATTTTTCTCACAAAAAATCTCCAACTAAAATTTGAAAGTATTGACGTATCTAAGATGGTTAGCTACAATAATATGATAGATATGAATAGAAAAATATTAGATAATAAGAAGTGAGAAGTGTGATAAAATCTTGATGGAAAACTCTTTCTTGAGACTATCTCAACAACACCTTAGAGACAACCCTGCAAAACTCAAGCAATATGTGAGGTATAGCAATAGATAACATGTGAGAGTAAGCTAACACAATGGAATACTTCAAAATATCAACTACTCTACATATATAGATCAACAATAATACCATTGATGTATCCACTCAAGCAAACTACTTTGCCTAAGAATCTACTCAAAACCATACACAATGCAAAAATAAACAAGGTCACCTCATGTGAAAGAAGCAAATCAGAATACTCTTGATTACTTCAAATCCTCCAAAGCTTATTATTAACCCAAATGGGAGAGCCTTGCAGCAAAAAGTTGCTCCAATGCTCTCAAGAGAAAAATGGGATGGATGTATGATGGCAAGAGCAATATAGTGGGGCGAAATTTTTGTAGCATAACCTTAGCTCAAAGAATGGTGAGTGAATGAGGAGGTGAGGGGATCTTTTTATAGCTCAAGGGAGAAAAATGACACCTCCTAGGATGATTCCAAGTGTTGCATCCCATCCCCAAGAGAGAATCGCAAGGAGAGGGGCGCACCACGTAGGGTTTTGGTGTGGATAGATGACATGGATGAGTGAGTGGGGAAGTGGGAGACATTAATTAGTGATGTGGGAGGCTAGGGGGGGCGCACCTCATGAGGGAGGGGCCCACATATCATTTAAGTGACATTTCCAAAGGTTTCCATGTGAGGGGGGCACAAATCCCCCTAGGGGGTGTGGGTATTTAGCAAGTGAGTGAGTGTGGGTGTGTGGAAATGTTTAGGAGATGGGTTGGGTAGGCTAGGTATCACTTTTATTTCTGTTATCCATCATCACACTAACCCATTAACTCATAGTTACAAAAGTTACATTTTTGACTTAGCAATGAAAATTGTTGTTTTGACTGACTATGACTCCGGGTGGACAAATGACTAGAAAAACTTGTCTGATTGAGCTGAAACTTGGTCCAAGGGTGTAGGGGGTGCCTTTCAATTTTATTTGAGCACAAATACCCCTATAAAAAACCCAAAGGCCTAGTTTTTAAAATAATTGCTCAAAAACAATTAATTAATTAAATAATTAAAATCCTAACCTTAGGAAAATTAATTAAATTTAATTAATTAAAAAAACCTATCTAGACTTGACGAAATTACGCGAAACTTTATATGATGTCTTTCATGGTCATTTACATCATTCCTAAACAATAGCTACCAGAGGATGAGACCATTTGAACGTTGTCCACCATTTTGGAGGAATTATTGCAGGCGTGAGGGAAAAACTCAAGGGAAATCAACCAAGCTAAAAAGCCCAATTGATGACCCGAGGATAAAAAAACCTCTGTGAAAAGAACTCTTCCAATGAAAACATCCCAAGGTACTTGACCTAACTATGATCCATGCAGACCTATTACATTATTAACCCACGCAAGGGTATGAAAATTCCGTTTACAAAAATTTGTGCTGGAGGCATAAATTGCCCATATAGAACCAAAGTGTCATCGACAAATTAGCATTTAATGATGTATCTCTTCATGGCACATGGAGTTGACCCTCTAGTTGAATAGGCGGTCAACAGGGTGTAAGTATTTCACTTTATTAGTTTAACCCTCCATATTATCCATTGTATGCATGCTATTGTGTTAGATTTTGCAGGATGAACTTCAAGGGTTTCATTAGGGATGCCTCATGGACGGGTCCCCCTTTGAGATTCTCATACACTCAAAGCAATCTTATTCTATTTCTCTTTCTCCTTATATTTCTTTGCAATCCATATTTCAGCTAGCATAATATAGTTGTATGGTCATCATAATATCAATTTTTCCCAAAATTTTTGCCCTAAAAAGATTTTTTTTCCCTCCATTTGTATTGTTATGTGTAGCACTCCTTGCAAGGGAAAAATTGCTGTTTTTTGCAGGTTCAGATCTGGTTGGGAGAGTATTGGCTACTCAAAGACATCCACACAACACTAAATAACCCTCCAAGGGGATTGGTAGCTATCTCTTAACCCTCCTTGTCAATTTTTAGCCTTTCTTGAGCACAATTTCTTCTTTTGGTTGCTTGTTAGTAGCTCATAGTTGCGGGAAAAGAAGTGGTACGGCCTTCTCCCACGTGTGAGCCTTTGGGGTAGCTAGGGCTTAGTTTAGATCTTGTCTTCTTTGCATTTTTATTGCCTTTTTGAGCTAGGACGTGGGGTTTAGAAGGTGAAGTGGGCATCTTCTTAACCTAAGACGTGGGGTAGGGTTTGCGTCTTGTTTTCTTGGTTTGCTTGTGTTAGTGATATTTCTTGTCTCAGGACAAGAAATAGAAACAAGACAGTGAAAGTCCCAAATCCCCGAGAGTTAATAGGGACCGTCCATCTGGAAAGGACGCATGACATGAGATCAGCGTTATCGGAGAGGGTCCCGACAGGGAAGCGTCCATCGGAGTTGAAGCCATCGAGATATCGAGGATCCCGGGGATGAGTGATTCATTCACTTCAAAATTGCGATCCGCGAAGCCCCAATCGGTGGAGGCCAGCTGTCAGCGTAACAGAGCGTCGGGATTTGGATGATCGGGAATCCCGCGAGTGTATGCATTGAGGCATCACAAACCCCGTAGCCCCGATGGAGGTATATGGCTGTGGTCTTATGAGGGATGGTCGTATGGACCAAATATCCTAGCCAGGAGGGCCAGCGCGTGGAGAAAAGGGCGCATCGCAAATCGAGGATTTCAGAGGCAAAGAGTTCTCGACAGCGGGAACCGCGAAACCCTGAACCCCGAATTCCTGATAGCGCCCAGAGCCGGGCCCATGTTTTTGGCGCCTGGTCATCAAGAAGGAGGCCTAGGGAAGGGGCACTTATATTTTTCATTTGGCCACTTGGGCCCTGAAGCTTTGAGCTAAATCTCTGAAGGGGGGCACTTTTCTCTTCAGACTCCAGTTTGACGTGGTCTGGATCCCGATACCTGCCAGGAATGAATGAAGAAAAGAGAGGGTGGTTGAGGCCTCACCTCAATCATTATTTGCAAGGCATGGAGGGTCTAACCAGAAGTCTTCTTAGGAGGGTCCTCTGTACCCATTCTTCTAGAGAAGCCAGGCCTGATTTCACGACCAGACGGAGGAGGTCTACACACGCTATCTCGGCATTTAAATGGCTCAGCTACTCCCCTTGATGGAGCCACACGCAGTTAAGATGTCATCTGTCATAGGTGAAAAATCATCCTGAGTCTGCATGGGCAGACTGTTAGAAGCCATGCAGACGCAATTGTTTAATGCAACATCTTGATTTTGCTGCTGTGGTGGTTTTTGAGTATATGTAGGCGTTTTCGCCATTTTTGTATGCATCGATGGTAGAGAAGAGCTCCCTACTGTAAAGTTTAACATACATTCTAGTTTGTTGGATATGCATCTATGTATGAGATATCTTGTTTTATGACAGACAATTTTTCTCACTCCATCTAATTTTCGTCTCATGCTAAGAGAATTCGTGATAGACTGAGTCGCGTGAATTATTGCAGTTCTGTTGTGATAAATGATTTATCGTTGCATTATTGTATTCTCTGGTTTTCTATATTTAAGTGCAAGAAGACCTTGCATTTGGATGCCTTCTTCTACAGTCTGTTAGGAACCTGTCATTTATAACAGACCTTCGTACTCTTCCCATATAAGTCCTCCACCTGTTCACCCTTTACTACAACTCACTATCTGAAGTTTATAAAGACCTCACTCACCTATGCATGCATGGCCTAGTTTGGAGTTGGAATGATATCATTTTGAGTTGGCTTCCATTTGGTCACCCCATCTATAAACAAACTGTGACATAAAATGGATGGGTGTTGGGCTCTTCTCCTGTTAGCAATCCAGGAGTGACTTCCGTCACCAACATTTCTGGCGCCGTTGCCGGGGATGAAGTTGAAGATTTTCCCTGGGCAGAACGCCAACGATCAACTGATTCTGAAGGTGCATCATAAATCAGAATTATTCAGATTGCTAATGTGAACCTGGCGACTCCATTGTGGTGACTCCATTGTTTCCACTTTATTGTTTTAGTTGTGGCCACTGTTGGCACACCTGAAAGCTGACCCAGAGAAGCTTTCTCGAGAAGGTTTCAGCGACTTCTTTCTCAGCTTGAGAATTTTCCTGGGGTGACGATAATGTTAAGATCTGGCCTTTGATGGTGAACAAGGACCGGGCATATTTGAAGCTGTGCATCTTTCACCTGGCGACTCCATGATTCAAGGATCAATTGGCGACTCCACTAGTTCGATATGGAGGAAATCCTGGCTCAAAGGTTTGCTCCTTTTAATTTTTCTGCGATTCCTGGTTTTCCTAATGTTGTCCCCTCTATGGATGAATGGGGCGATTATTTGCCCAGATTTAGAGAGCGTGAAGAGGACAATCCTGCTCAGCACCTCAGTGAGTTTCATGAACTCATGCATTAGTGGGAGATACATCATGAGGATGTATTACTGAAAATGTTCATGTTCTCATTAGCAGGGGATACGAGTAAATGGTATCATTCTTTACCCCCTACTAGAATTTCTTCACTCATTGAATTCCACGCAGCTTTCACCGCCTATTGTCAGAGGCTGTACCCCCCTGAGTTAATTTGTCATAATTTTTGTGAGGGATACCACAACTCTATACAAGAGAAAGCTGTTTCTGACGTAAGCTATGGG
Source organism: Picea engelmannii (assembly GCA_009831015.1). Taxonomy (NCBI): domain Eukaryota; kingdom Viridiplantae; phylum Streptophyta; class Pinopsida; order Pinales; family Pinaceae; genus Picea; species Picea engelmannii. The sequence continues at coordinate 185,843 of ML796857.1, forward strand.
GAGGATCCTGATGACCTGGATCAGGAATCAGTCCTTTCTCCTCCCCATTCTTCTTCTTTGGACGGAGTTATGGAACTGATAAAATTTATCACTGCCAGACTTGACAGGTGGGAAGCTGAGCGAGGTGCAGGGGATTTTCCACCCTTTGAAGAAAATGATTTGGGTATCTCTATAATGAATGATTATGAAGATCCCAGGGAGGAAGGAGACACTTCGGGCGGAGTTGTGGAACTGATAAAATCTCTCACTGCCAGATTTGACAGGTGGGAAGCTAAACAATACACTGAGGATTTCCCATCCTTTCAAGTAGAGGCCCTTAGCAGCTCTCCTGAGGACGATTATGAAAAAACCTTTCTCACGGGACCTGTTTATGGTCATTATGAATCTAACCCATGGGAGAACCAAGAAGAAGAAATCCTCCCAGATATGATTATGTCTAAAGAATGCTGTGATGATGAGGGCTATAAGGATAGAAGACTGGGGGAGGAAGTTGCTCTGAGTGAACTAATGATATCTCTCATTGCCCAACATGCAAGGTTAAAATCTGAGGACAATGGGGAGGATTTTCTAGTCTCTGAGGTAGATGTTCAAGATGGCTCTCTCGAGGAGAATATTGAATATCCCGTAAGTGCATTAACATCTGTCCCCGATGAGCTTGATGTCTCAAAACAAAACGATGAAGTGGTAGTTGGGGAAGAGGACTGTTCTCTTTTTCTTCACGAGATTTCCCATGATGTATTTGCATTTGGGAATGGAAAGGAGGATCTGGAGATCGTTCCTTTTTTGCAAGATGAATAAGTCTGGTGCTCACCCAGCTTTAACGACTATTCAGTTGAAGAGCAGCAGAGCCCCACATCACAGATTGATGACTTGGGTAGCAGCCAGCCCGTGTATAATAGCTATGAATCAGGTTCTGAGCTGGACACCCAGAACTTCCAAGAGAAGATTGCAGAGCCTTCTCCTCTATTCATGAATGAAAGACAATGCGAGGAAATCAGCCCCCTTGAGCAGCAAATTGAAAAGCAGAGCTTTCCCACAGGTCCTATCTATGATGATTATGACTCTGACCCTTGGGAGAGCCAAGAAGAGGCACCAGAAGAATCAGAGGAGCAGTTGAAGATGCAGTTTACAGACTGCGCAAATCCAGTCAGTGAGCAGCCACCACCTGAGATCAACAAGCCTACTTTAGTTATTCACCCGCCTGTGGTTATCAGAGACATTCAGCCGCGTGTGAACAACTGTGTAGCAGAAGAGGTCATTTGTCACCAATTTCCTAGAATTGGCCACTCATTTGATGACCCTGTCAGCGAGTACATGGAGTGGCATTTCCCTTATGCTTTGGAGCCGCCCTATTTCATCTCAACTCCAGCCTGTAAGGAGGAGTTGAAGAGTGTAACCATTCTGCTGTCACAGTTACACCATCTGCTAGTGATCATCGACAGGAGGAAGGATCTTCTATCCAGGAAGCTGCTTGAATGGCTACGGTGGAAGTTTTCTTTCACCTAGCCCATGTAAAGTGTTTCATTAGTTTAGGATTGTATATAAATAAGCTCTTTGAGCATGTATCTTTGTTTTGTTGTTTTTACTTTTCGGCATATATTTTCAGCAGTGAGAGGTTTTGAGCATGACTCCATAGCCCAACAGCAAGGAACTGAAGCTGCGGAAGGAGTTCTTAGAGCATTGCAGGGACGACTCTATCCCCCATGGAGCCTAATGTTAGTGATATTTCTTGTCTCGGGACAAGAAATAGAAACAAGACAACGAAAGTCCTGAATACCCAAGAGTTAATAGGGACCGTCCATCTGGAAAGGACACGTGGCAGGAGATCAGTGTTATCAGAGAGGGTCCCGACAGAGAAGCATCCATCGGAGTTGAAGCCATTGGGATATCGGGGATCCCGGGGACGAGTGATTCATGCACTTCAAAATTTCAATCCGCGAAGCCCCGATCAGTGGAGGCCAACTGTCAGCGTAATGGAGCGTCGTGATTTGGATGATCAGGAATCCCGCGGGTGTATGCATTGAGGCATCAAAAACCCCGTAGCCTCAACGGAGGTATATGGATGCAGTCTTATGAGGGATGGTCGTATGGACCAAATAGCCTAGCCAGGAGGGCCAGCGCATGGAGAAAAGGGTGCATCGCAAATCGGGGATTGGAGAGGCGAAGATTTCTCGACAGCAGGAACCATGAAACCCTGAACCCTGAATTCCCGATAGCGCCCAGAGCCGGGCCCGTGTTTTTGGTGCCTAGTCATCAAGAAGGAGGCCTGGGGAAGGGGCGCTTATATTTTTCATTTGGCCACTCGGGCCCCGAAGAGTTGAGATAAATCTCCGAAGGGGGGCACTTTTCTCTTTAGACTCCAGTTCGACGTGGTCTGGATCCCGATACCTGCCAGGAATGAATGAAGAAAAGAGAGGGTGGTTGAGGCCTCGCCTCAATCATTAATTGCAAGGCATGGAGGGTCTGACCAGCAGTCTGCTCAGGAGGGTCCTGTGTACCCATTCTTCCAGAGAAGCCAGGCCCGATTTCGCAACCAGCCAGAGGAGGTCTACACACGCTAGCTTGGCATTTAAATGGCTTAGCTACTACCCTTGCTGGAGCCACACACAGTTAAGATGGCGTCTGTCATAGGTGCACGATCGTCCTGAGTCTGCATGGGCAGACTATCAGAAGCCATGCAGACGCAATTGTTTAATGCAGCGTCTTGTTTTTGCTACTGTGGTGGTTTTTGAGTATATGTAGGCGTTTTCGCCATTTTTGTATGCATTGATGGTAGAGCAAAGCTCCCTACTGTAAAGTTTAACAAACATTCTAGTTTGTTGGATATGCATCTGTGTATGAGATATCTTGTTTTATGACAGACAGTTTTTCTCACTCCATCTAATTTTCGTCTCATGCTAAGAGAATTCGTGATAGACTGAGTCGCGCGAATTATTGCAGTTCTGTTGTGATAAATGATTTATAGTTGCATTATTGTATTCTCTGGTTTTCTGTATTTAAGTGCAAGAAGAACTTGCCTTTGGATGTCTTCTTCTACAGTCTGTTAGGAACCTGTCATTTATAACAGACCTTCACACTCTTCCCATATAAGTCCTCCACCTGTTCACCCTTTACTACAACTCACTGTCTGAAGTTTATAAAGACCTCACTCACCTATGCATGCCTGGCCTAGTTTGGAGTTGGAATGATATCATTTTGAGTTGGCTTCCATTCGGTCACCCCATCTATAAACAAACCGTGACATAAAATGAATGGGCGTTGGGCTCTGCTCCTGTTAGCAATCCAGGAGTGACTTCCGTCGCCAACAACTTGCTTATTTCTTTTCTTAGTTTGTATCTCTTGCTTGTTTTCTTCTCTCTTTTCTCAATATTTTCTAAGTCAAGCAAGCTAAATTAATTGCCTACCTATTGGGAGAGGAATACCCCAGGAGGTGAGGTTAGGGTTTTAATATTTGATGATGATCTAAGTGATTAATGATTAAAATATTCTAGATCTAGATCTCACATTTGTTTAATCTCTAGTTTAAGCCTATTGGGCATAATCAACTTTCATAGATCTTGTTGCATGCTTAAAACTCATTCTCATTTAATCTTTGATGCTTAGATCTATAAATGTTTAGATATTTCAATAAGTGAATGGTGCTTTTCTTTATTGCTTAGATCTATTAAGGCCACTTGCCACATATTGGAAGTCTATTTCTTTGATGAGTTGATAGTGTAGGCAAACACATAAATTTTCTTCTTCACACTTAACATTTACATCTAAATGCTCCAAATCATAAGATAAGTGTGGTTCTCTTCTTTTTCTTGTTGGCAAGTTGTTCTTGCCCTTGTGGTTTTGCTTCTTTACTTTGCAAGATATATATTTTGTGCAACTAAGTGACTTTCTCTCACATAACATATATGTGTTAATGCACTTTTAATTGCAAGAATAATCAACACATTTTAGGCTGAAGTAAGTTTTGGCCAAGTCACTAAATCACCTTTAAAAGGTGTCATAAAATCTTTAAAACACTCTAAAACACTCCTAAAAGTCTACCTTAATCATATATTAACTTAATAGACTCTTTAGGGTACCTTAGACCACCATATTTACCATCTAAAATGGGTATTGAGGAGGGTAATGGGCGGTGATAGGCCGAGGACGGTCTCGTGGCACGAAGGAGTGTCCTTACTGTAAAAACTCAATGCTTAGGACTGACTGTGACAGCTAGGGTTGGCCTCGTTGCTATACTATCTTGAGCATCCAACAATTATTTGGAAATAGGAGGAGGAGGCTTTGGTTAAAGCTTAATTAAGGTAACTAAAACTTGATAAATCTTAAGAAACCTTAAATCCAACCTTGGACTAAAATCTTAAATATTTCGTGGGTTAAATAATCTAAGAGTTGGTCTTCTTCATCTTCATAATACTTGTGCTTAAAACTCTTAAATATTCTTCCAAGTCTTATATTGATGATGTATTAATGATGATGCATTGATGCTTTGATCTCCTTGTATCCTGCACACAAAATAATTAAAGTGGTTAGCTTGTTTGTTGTATTCTAGCATTATTTAATTGTAAATCTTGTACTTAGTATTGGATTTGATTATTATTTTGTAATTAACTTGTAATCATATTTGTAACGAAACACCCTAACACATAGTTGACCCCTTGCCCAATCTCTAGGCACTAGTCTTAGTTGACCTAGGGAAAAGGCTTGCCTTACATGCTAACCCTTGCATCCTACATTGCTGTCTTAGCATCATAGGATAGATCCCCTCTAACCTTAAGAAATTAAAATTAAATCCTAGAACTTAACTATTAACACATTTAGAAACTAAGGTCTACCCCCTTTGGCTTCCCTAGGAGTAAGCCTAGACGGAAGAGGTTCCGGTCAAAGTGACAGCATGGGCTATGAACCTAGGCATTATGCCTCCAAGGACACACTAACTGAGCCGGACTTAGCTCATGTTTGCAAGTGTGTATAAGGATGAAAACATCTTTGGCGCCGTTGCCGGGGATAAGTCATCTATCCTTGGTCAAAACAATTTTAACTTGATTCTTTAAGAACTAAATAATAAAATTTTTTTGGCCTTAAAATTCTTTGAACCTATGATTGGTTAGCTTTGTGTGATTCTTGTCCAAGTTGCGACTCCATTGAAAAAATCTAGCAAGCACACTACTAGGAGCACTTCACAAGGAGTGGCTTATTCTTTTCCTGAACCCAAAAAGGTTTATAGAAGAAGACTAAATCGCTTAGCTCCTAGGAGACTACTTGAAAGTCTTTGGGAAGAAGCACTCACCGATATCCAATTCTTGTTCCAAACTAATAATCAACCAACTGTTAATAATCCAACTAATAATCCTAACGTAACAATGACTTCATGTTTGAGTCCTTTGAACCTTGCAACAATTCAGGGTGCCCCTCACGATGTTCCCAAGAAAGCCATTGACAAGTTGCCTATTTTTCATGGGAACAATGCTATAAGTGCCAGGTCCTACATTGCAAGTTTTGACAAGTGTTTATTGAAGTATTGTAAAGGTCATAACGAAGAAGATGTGAAGATGACATTGTTTGTCTTTTCTTTGGAAGGAGATGCTGGGGAGTGGTTTTCAGATTTCCTTACCAATAAGTTTAACACCCTTAATTCAATTTTGGATGAATTTAGGAAGACATGGGGTGATTCAAAGGAACATAGATTTAAGCTGGGAGCTCTTACCACTAGTCATAAAAATAAAAATGATACGGTGTTAGAATTTAACACTAAGTTTAATAGCGTGGTAAAGGGCCTTCATCAAGACGTTAAGCCTCCAGATGCTGCAATTTTGATTTATTATATAGGGCCTTCATCTCCCAAACCTAAGACGTGGGGTTAGGGTTCTCTTTGTTGGTTGGATTGCTTCTTTCATTACCTTATCTCTCTTTCTTACTTTCCCTTCCATTTTCTCAAGTTACTTCCTAATTAAGCAAGTTTAAATAATTGTCTACCTATTGGGAGAGGAATACCCCAATTGGTAAGGTTAGGGCTTAAAATGTGTTATTGATCTCTAAGTGCTTAATGGTTTTAAAATACTCTAGATCTAAATCTTACACACTTTAATCCTTAGTTTAACCCTATTGGGCACAAACAACTAAACTAGATTTACTTGCATGCTTAAGCTCCTTCAAGTTTGATCTTTCTTTACATGCTTAAATCTAACACATTGAATGTTTAAGGCTTCATAGTTAAGTGGATGGTTTTTCTCTTTCAAGCTATAATCTCTTAAGGCCATTTGCCAACACACTTGAAGTATTTCTTATGGTTAAGTTGATAGTGTAGGCAAACACTTAAATCTTCTTTCTCACACTTATTTCTTGGATCTTAATGGTCTAAATCAATATAAGATAAGTGTGCTCATCTTTCATTTCTTGTTGGCAAGTTGTTCTTGCCCTTATGATTTGGTTTCACATATAGTAAGCTACATGTTAATGATCTAGTGCATGTGATAATTAAATCTTGTTTCAGCCATCATCGTTATTTTCTTTACATGTGTCAATGCTCTTAATTTCATAAGCTTAAGCAACACACATTTAAGCTGAAGTAAGTTTCGGCCATAGAATTAAATCACACTTTAAAGGCATCATAAAATCACTAAAACACTCTAAAATACACCTAAAAGTCTACCTAATTGATATACCAACTAAATAGATGTAATAGGGTACCTTAGACCACCATCTTCACCATCTAAAATGAGGGTTAAGGAGGGCAACAAAAGGTGATAGGCCGGGGATGGTCTCACGGCACGAAGGAGTGTCCTTTTCGTAAAAACTCAATTCTTTGGCCTGACTATGACAGCTAGGGTTGGCCTCATTGCCATACTATCTTGAGCATCCAGTAGCCATTTGGCAATAGGAGGAGGAGGATTTGGTGAAACAATTAAGAAAGGTAACTAAAATGTTGTAATCTTAAGAAACCCTTAAATTGTTAAATGTTCAAACCTTGGGCTTAATCATCTAATAAATACTTTGTGGGTTTGATAGCTAAAGGTATTGATAATCCTCATCATTTTAAAATACTTGTGCTTGAAATCTATAAATATTCTTTGTGGATGTGTTGATGATGATCTTGTGTGGATGATGATACCATAAATGTGATGATAATGATTTGATCTCCTAGTTTCCTGCACATATACTTGAAAGTGGTTAGCTTACTTATTGTATCCTAGCATTCACTATTTGTACATTTTGTATCTAATATTCATTGGATTTAATTATTCTTTTGTAAATATCTTGTAATCATATTTGTAACGAAACACCTCAACATCTAGTTGACCCCTTTCCCAACCTTAGGCAATAGTATTAGTTTCCCTAGGAAGAGGCTTGCTTAACATACTAAACCTTGCATCTTGCATTGCTGCCTTAGAATCTTAGGGTAGATCCCCTCTAACCTTAAGAAATTAAAATCAACTCCTAGAACCTAACCTTAAAACTTATCTAGAAACTAGGGACTACCCCCCTTGGCTTCCCTAGGAGTGAGCCTAGACGGAAGAGGTTTAAGTCAAAGTGATAGCGTGGGCTTTGAACCTAGGCATTGTGCCTCCAAGGACACACTAAGTGAGAAGGACTTAGCTCACGTTTGCAAGTGCGTATAAGGATGGAACCAAAACACACTGAGTGGATTGAAGATTTCTTCCACGTCTCCCAGGTGTGTATAAGGTGGCAATAGGGCCCAATAAAACCCCTCAATATCTCCCAAACTCTCTGTCACCCCTATCTGACTACTGTGGTAGGAATAACATTCTGTAATGTTATAATGTCCCTGTTATCACACAGTTTGTAGTTAAGGTAGAAGAAGGGTGTAAGAAGGTCAAAATGGCGTAACTGAACCAATCCCACCATTGTCACCTCAATGGGAAGATTCTTTCTATTTAGGGAGGTAAGGCCCAGGGGAGATGTCCCCGCTGACCTGGGGTTTTGAGAAGGCAAAAAGGCTTAGAAAGGCTAAGTGATAATAATCGCCCTCACAAGTCACCACCTGATCAGAAAGTTCTAGCTTATAGCCAATAAAGGTAACCAGAATTAATAACCAATAAGAGTACCTGCCCGAGACAAAGCAACAAGAAACTATATATGTGCAAGCTTGCTTGCTGGTTAGTACTTCATGTAATCAATGACTTTTCTGATAATAAGTAATTTAGAAATAATGTTGACGAATTAAATCAATGTTTACACAACAACAATGATTACAATATCACTTCTCAATAAATGCTAAATAAAACCTTAGCATTCAATGTAACAATATCAACACTTTATAAACAATGCCTTAACCAATCATTAAATTGCTTCAAAGATAAAGTAAATGCTGCATATGGGTGTTTATAGCATAGAAAGATGACGACAACAATATGGTTAGTAGGATTAGTCTAGGCTAGGGTTAGTAAGAGTTAGGGTTTGTTCAAAGTATTGGAAGTTTGTTTTATGATCAAGTTACTCAATACACAAGGCCTTAGATTAGTTCGCTCATAGGGTATATGGAGTCAAAAGAGGATGCAAGGGCTGAAGGATTAAGTGATGATGATGAAACTAAAGACAAGAGAGTTAAACTTTGAGGTGTTTCTATGGCAAGGCCTAAAAGATGAAACCCTAGGGGAGAGAGGCTCACTTTGTTGTAGAAACCCTAGGCCTTAGTGCTCTCTCCTCCTTCTTTAGCTCAATGGAAGAAAATGGCTAGCTTGAACAATGATTGAATAAAACTAAGACAAGAGAGTTTGTAAGTGATGTGTTGCTAAAGCAAGGCTTCACTAGGCAAACCCTAGGGAAAATCAACTCACCAAGGTGTAGAGACCAAGGACTTGGTGCGTTTTCTCCTTCTTAGCTCAACACATAAGGAAAAACATCTAGCTAGAAGAAGATGGATAGAGTTGCTATGGCAAGGCTCTATCCTCTTCAACAAATCAAATGGCTCAAAATCTTGATGGGGACATGAGACAAGGACATTAACTAGTGCTTGTCACCTAGGGTTTGATTCAGAAAAATATAATAACATATGCAAGTAAATGAAACTAAAACCATTCAACTAAGAAGTGTTTGTAGAAATTCACTTACATAAACCAAGAAACCATGTAGCAAAACCCTAGTTGTAACACCTTCCACCAAGAGAAATGCCAAAATGCAAGTAAAATCTTCCTTCAACAAGTGCGCCTCAAAATTTCAGCCAATAACCCTAAGAAAGGCGCAAATTTTAGACCTCACTAATGAGTGAGTGAAAGATGATGAAAATATGAAGGCAAAAACCCTAAATATATAGCATACCAATGACCTAAATTACATTTTAGGTCATTAAAAAAGGCCGACAAGGTCAAAATACCAAAATCATATTGTTTTACATTAAATGTATAAAATTAAACCCTAATCAAGCAATAGTGAGACGTCATCCCCTTTCTAGGGTGACGTTAGCCCCTTTTAGGGAAAATGCTGCCTCCTGAAGCAAAACATTAGCCCTCCTTGGGCTTCTTCAAGCTGCCACACATGCCAAAACTACCATAGTTGCCTCCCAAAATGTCCATACTATTGGGTGACGTCATGGGCATCCTGGGAGATGTCCCGGGCCTTCCAAGGCCAACGTTCCTATGGAGAGGGCTCAACCCCCCTAGGTACAGGTCTGCTCAGCTGCCTCTGGTGGATTCTTCTGCTCTTCCCTGGTACAACGTTCTGCCCTGTCTCTACCCCCTACTGGGGTATCAACATCCATCGGGTGGGCTCTTCATCCCCATGGAGGTCCGAACTAATCATCTCCCCATGTGTACCTGTCCAACATGGTACCTGTCCGTCGGGCATGATCCTACACATCAACAACTATGCCCTCCATGGGCTCATAAGTCACAGGGATCATAGCAATGTCAATCACATCTCATCATCAATATTATTAAACATGTGCATAAAACCACTTTACCCCATTCTAGTGCTCGAAGAAATTATACAAGTCTGCAATACAATTTTGGGAGAAGTGACAGGGCGTCCAATTGGGCTAGTGTCAACTGGAAAAGGGATGTTTCCGGAAATGATTAAATCCAAGTCATGCATGTGGGTGAGGTGGATCGGGATGCCTTTTCAAAATGTGCAGTGATAGCAGGGATGGCTTACCGGTGGGTGCCTCTGTGGAGGGTGAGCTACACCTGTCATGGATGAAAATATTTCCAAGCCCATTCATTCCTTTTATCTTCATTCTTTTTCTTCCAAGATGCTAGCCAAAGGAGAATGCCCTAGCTTGGTGACCAATGGTGGCAATGTTAGCCACAATCATTTCACAAAAAAGAGAAGGCTGGATCGTGATGAGACCCCCTTTCTCTTGGCTATGCCACCAAGAGCCACTACCCTGGCATGGTGACGAGATGATGGTAGTGTCATACCGCTAGATGCTCATTGACCTAATAGGCTGGCTCATGATGAGACCCCCCATCCTCTAACCAGGTCTTGTCTTATTGTTTTTTATCTTTTTATTGCTTTTTTATTTCAAGAAGCTAGTCAAAGGACATTACCCTGGCTTGGTGACCAGTGGTGGAAATGTTAACTAAAATCACTTTCACGAAAATGAGAAGGTTGGCTCGTGATGAGACCCACTTTATCTTGGCCATGCAACCAAGAGCCACTACCCTGGCGTGGTAACCAACTACTAGTAGTGTCATATCGTTAGGCACCCATGGAGCTAATAGGCTGGCTCGTGATGAGACCCCCTATCCCTCAACTAGGTCTTGTTTTATTATTTTTATGGGTCCCTCTGTTTCTTGCTGAGAAGATTTTTATTGCTTTCTCAGGGATCCTTGGGTGAATCATCTCGAGAATTTATTCTTAGGATTTTATTGTCAGTTGTTTTTACCCCCCAGGCCTTTAGCCCATTCTTCCCACAAGGTAAGGTACAACCCCTAAATGATTGGCCAACCCTATGCCCAGACCAGTGTAATGGGATGGGTGAGTGGGAAATAAGATGGAAAGTGGTATGTATGATGGGAAAGAACGATGGATTTTCAGAAATCTGCCCAGTGGCAACTCAAAACCTATGAACACAAGCTTGCTAGGGCATCCTGTCATCCCCCCCAGACATGGTCAAGTGGACAAGTATAAGATCCAAGCACCCGTTATAAACAAAAGGAATCAAATTCACATATTCAAAGGTTTTGAGGATCAGAGTGACACATACCATGATACTCAGATTCATTGCCTCATGGAGCAAGAACCGTCTTTGATATAGGAGCAAGCCGAAGGTGATGGATGTTGTTGTTTCTGTTGACAACGTGGAGGCACTAAAAGGGAGAAAAGATGGGCCCTCCAGGGCCATGCTCAAGTCGATATGGCTCTCGACACTCCATGTCTTGGACCCGTGGGCCTCGAGACATAATCTCCTCGTTATCCCTAAAAGTGGGGGATAACATCTGGCTCCAACTCGGCGACATGTGCTCACCGTAGAGCGCATGAGAACCTTAGCATCTCTAGCATAACTTGTAACCTGCTTGATATCAATAGGAAACATTA
>ML796857.1:197382-214754 GCA_009831015.1 Picea engelmannii
CATATATATATATATATATATATATATATATATATATATATATATATATATAAGACTGAAAAACAAACATATATATAAATGTGAAAGCAATCTACTCTAGTATGCAATGCAACTATATATACAATGAATGAAAATGCCTACCTACTTACCCACACTTACCTGTCATGCTGCAGGTGGATAGTAATGCTTGATGTGTAAAGCATTTACTGGCATCCTTAGGGCCTCTCCCTCCATGGTGCCCAGGTTGAAAGAGTTTGTACCTGCATGACTCATGATTTTATAAGGAACTGTCCACAGACCATCCATTTTTTTGTGCATACCAAGTTTCTCCTTTCTCTTATCCCATAGCAGTAAGAGATCTCCCTTAGTGAATTTTCTTTCCTTTTCTTTGTGATCAAAAGTGTTCTTTATCTTTTCCTGGTTTCTTCCCATCTGACTAAGGGCGTTTCTTCTAGATTCATCTAACTCTATCAATTGGTTAATTCGCCCTTGGATTACTTCCTCATCTGTAGCATACTGTTGAGAAAAACAGAGGATGAGAATTTGGAGTTTTACAAGAAGTTTTGCCTCTAGTCCATATACCATCTCAAAAGGAGTCTTTCCTGTCGAGGTCTTTGTCGTTATTCGATCTTCCCATAAAGCATATTTGATTTTCCTATCCCAAGACTTCTTATTTTCTCCCATGACATTTTTGATAATATTCATAAGGTTCTTATTGCTAGACTCTGCTAATCCCTTCCCTTGCAGATAGTAGTTGGAGGATTGGGATAGGAATGCCATAAAAAAAAATTCTACTAGTGCATGTGAGTTAAAAGCCTTGGCATTGTCTGTGGTAATTTTGGAAGGGACACCAAACCTAGTTATGATCCGTTCTTCCAAAACGTTCATGACTACCTCCTCAGTGGCTTTCTTTGTGGGGATGGACTCTACCCATCTAGTAAAATAATTTGTGGTTGTTAAGATCCACCAGTAGCCATTTCTTTAATTATCTTTAAACTCCCCAATGAAATCCAAACCCCATTGCTGAAAATGATCTTCCACTACTATGGGTTTTAAAGGTTGTGCTGGGAGTTTTGGTTTACCAGAGAAATACTGGCAGGGCTGGCAAGATCAAACATATCGGTGAGTATCAGAAAATAGTGTTAGCCAATAATATCCAGCCCTTAGGATCTTGTGGGCAGTAGTACGAGCTGCGAAATGTCCCCCAAAAAATCCGGAGTGTAATTCCTTCAATAATTTTCCTGCTTCTTCCTGGTTGACACATCTGAGGAGCACCCCATTAGGATTTTTCCAACCAAGGCCATCTTCGGTCAAACAATATTTCATAGCCTTAAGTCTCAAAGCCCTTCTTTTGTAGTCTACTAGGTGGTCGTGGCATGATAAATTCCTAAGGTAATAGATGATATCAGAGTACCACTCATCATGTTCTAGTTCACTGACCAATATATTTATCTGTTCACTTTCTCCCATCTGTATGGCCTCTTGGTTTCTCTCGGTTAGCATTTGGGATAGACCTTGTCCCTTTACTATCTTAGTGGGTTTTATCTTTAAGTCATATTCTTGGATTTTGGAGACCCACTTCCCCCTAGTACCCATACAATCTTGTTGTGATAAAACATCCTTTATTGCTGGGTAGGGGACATAAGCCTTGATTTTGTTGTAGCCAATGTAGTTTCTAAAGTGCTTGAGGGACTTCACCAAGGCATATGCTTGCTTCTCAGTAATGGAATAATTCAACTCTGAGTCTCTAAGGACTTTACTCATGAAAGCTACGGGGTGTTCATAATTATCATCATCCTTTTGCAACAAAACACCTGCTATGGTATCCTGGGAGGCAAACGAGAATATTATGAAATCTCATGAATAATCAGGGTTGATCAAGACTGGGGCTTGGGAGATAACATCCTTTATATCTTCAAAATATTTGATGGCTTTATCATCCCACCTGAAGGCAACATCCTTTTTTAGCAAAGTGCTCATGGGTTTTATCCTTTTGACAAAGTTTGGGACAAATCTTCGAATGAAGTTGATCTTTCCGAAAAAGGATTGTAAGGAATTTTTGTAGACTGGGGGACGAACATATTTTATCGATTGGACCCTTTCAGGGTCTATGGAGATTCCCCCCTTCGAAGCTACATGACCCAAAAGTTTCCCCTCGTCGATTCCAAAAACAAACTTCTTAGGATTTAAAGAAATACCATACTTCCTACATCGCTCAAAAACAATCCTGAGACGTGAAAGGTGGTCTTTCCTATCCTTTGATACAACTATGAGATCGTCCTAGTAAATCTCTATGATTTTCTGTATAAGATCCCTAAAGGCAAAGTCCATTGCTCTTTGGAAGGTAGCATCGGCGTTCATAAGACCAAATGACATTCTTAAGTACATAAAGGTTCCCCATGGTGTAGTAAATGTTGTTTTAATTTGGTCTTCTTTTTTGAGCAAGACTTGGTTGTATCCGCAAAATCCATCCAATATGGACATCATCCTTGCCCTTGTAACCCTTTGTAGCAGATGTTCCATGTTCGGGAGGGGGTAGTTGTCTTTCAATGATAACTAGTTAAGGTTGTAGAAATCAACACATAGGTGTATGTCACTGGTTTTATTTCGGACAACCACCAAATTTGACATCCAAGAGGAATATATAATGGGAGCTATGATACCAACATCAACCATCTTTTTTATTTCCTTTTGTATTTGGCCTGCTAACTTTGGGTTGATATGCCTTAGATTTTGTCGGAAAGGTTTGGATCCTTCTACCATGGGTATAGCGTGTTGGATGAAATATCCCCTATTTTCCACCTATTTAAATAGGGGGTAAACTCCATGTACCATGAATATATGCACATGATGGTGTTACCAAGTTGAAGACTTGTTGGTTCTACAAGCCAGTTTTGGCCTTCAACATTTTGTTGTAATTGGAATTTACGCTTTCTTGCATGGGATAATAATGTAATAGGTATACATGGATCATAGTTTAAGTTAGTTTCATTAGGACTTCTTCATTAGGAGAGTTCCTTTCACTGAGTGTTTTTTATCCTCAGGTTATTAATTGGGCTTTTCAACCTTATTAATTTCCCTTGAGTTTTTCACTCCCACAATAATTTCTCCAAAGTAGTGAAAGGCGTTCTAATGGAGGAGACCTATGTAAATAAGGTCTAATAGTGTTGTAAATGACCATGTTATACATTTCCTATATTATCGCGGAATTCCATTAAGTTTTGATAGGAGTTTTTTTTTTTATAATTAAAATTCCCGCAAACTGAGGATTTTTAATTATTTTCGATGTAAAATGTAAAAAAGTGGTCCTTGGGAATATTGTATAGGGGTATGAGTACTCAAATAAAATGTTTCATACACCCCTACACCTTTGGACCAAGTATTAGCTCATTTGGACAAATTTTGCTCAGTCTTTGTCCATGAGGAGTCAAAGTCAGTAAAAAATCAGCATGTAATTGGCTTAATTAAAATAGCCAAATTTTGTAAAAGTCATGAAAGTCATGAGAGAGTGTGGGAAAAGTGTCCCAATAACCTTTATTAAGTCTAGAAAACATTTTCCAACTTAAAAAACCCCGCTTAGCTTAACCCACTACCCACTTTGATCAACCCACTAGAAGAGCCCCCCCCCTCTTGTTCAATTTCTCATAAAATTAAAATACACCATGGGAACCCCTAAAACTTTAGGAAAGTTCCCCACTTGACCCTACTTGACTTTTAAATAATAGGGAAATGGGTTCCCACTTCTCAAATCACCCCTCATCCTCCCACTTGCCCTCTTTCCCTAAAAGTGCGCCCCACTTGATGAGACCCTCCTCCTTTGGATGGGTGACACTTGGAGCCCATCCAAGTGGGCTCCCTCCTCCTCCTTTCCTATAAATTGAGGCCTCCTCCACTCATTTTCTCATATATTCTCATAGCAAGTCTATTATGCCAAAATTTCTATCTTCTCTCTCTCTCTCATGTGCTCTCATGTGCTCTCTTATGTGTAAATTTTGCCACAAGTATTTGTGGTAAGATTTTGGTGGATAATAAAGAAATATTTGGAGAAATTTTGGTGCATTGGAAGTATTCTTGGTGTGCCATTGTGTGTTATTCAGGTGATATCTTTCCATTTAGTTTTATGTTTTTCTTTCACTAGTTTGTATGTGGAGATTTAAGCAAATAATTTTTCTTGAATATTATTGATAGTAATATTGCTATTGGTTTTGTGGTAGCGTTGACGGGCGAAATTGACCATCCGTCAACTGGAAGAGCGAGTCCAGTCTGGGGTTGTCTAAATAACCCAAGCCATTTGGTGTAACTCATTCTGACGGGTTTAATGGCTCCATTAGCCAATCTAAGAATCCAAAAAGAAACGAATAAAATAGAGAAATAACTAACTAATTACTAAACACATTATATATATGTACATATGTTCAAATGTAACTATAGTAGTTGTATTTAAGCAGAAGATATACAAGTCTCGTTTATTTACATGATTTACAAGATGCAAGTTTTAATCAAAACTTACGAAAATAGATGTTAAAAATGATTGCTTCTAGGAAGCAGATAAAGAAAGCACATAAAAATATTTATTTTTTTTCTTTTATAAATTTAAAGAATCTTGCAAAAAAAAGTTAATGAAACATGAACATGTGGATAGTCAAAGATGAACCATTCATTCTAGTTTTGATGATATGTAAATGACAAAAAAATACAAGGAAGCTATCCTGTCAGTGAATTAGTGAGGTGTATCCAAGCATCTGCATGAGTGGTGAACATCCAACTGCCATGTCCAAGAGAGAAATCTGCAATGAACCTTATTACTGTTCTAAATAAATTTAGAACATGTATTGACAACTTAGGTTTTAATGACAGAAAAGGAAACACAAACATATACCTGTGATCTCATAATTATACATGATTACAGCAAGATAAATCTGGAAGCAATCTATGCATTTTATCATTCAATTTAAAATTCAAAGATAAATCTCATTATTTAAATCGAAGATATAATCAAAGCATTTGTATTTTGAGGAGCAAATGATAGATGGTATTTATAATATAAACCTCCTACACATCACAGATCATTTAATCTAAAGATATTAGACCTGACATGTAATAGGATTAGAAAAACATAAATAACAACATTATAAACAAAAGGCTAAAGCCAAAATGCATATATGTCGTTCTATTAAGTTTTTGGAATCACTTGTCCATTCTGTAGTCTTAGAAGAAATTGTTTGGATAATAGACTTTAAAGATTGGAAGCATTAATACATAAATGATAATAATTAACCATGTATTGATAAAAAAAACTAAAGCTATTTAAATCAATGCATAATCAATTATTCAAAGAATATGAATATATTATAATGAAAATAAAACCATTTTACTTACAGGACAAAAACCATTAAGCAACCTGAAATTCTATATTCTTCTTTGAAAATATTTGTCCATTCTCCCAAAGATTCCAGCCATCCATTACTCCATTTGAAAATAAATAAAAAGTTTACAAAAGAAATAATATACAAAAGAGAAAGGATTAAAATCCTCCTCTCCAATTCTCTGATCTTTCTCATATATTTATAAAATGAATGAGCAGTCTGGGCGTCACTATTAATTTTCGCCATCTGAAATTTGCCTCTAAAAGAGACCCAAATATCTCTCAAATCGTGCATTTGTTTGGGAAAATCTCTAAGAGGAAGGTAAATGGGTCTATTTTGGGTTTGGGTTTTCAATCGTTTCTTCAAATTCCTCACGGTTTGGCTACAATCAGTTCTGCAAAATTGTCTGTCTGATCTTGACGCCTTTCCAAATTTTATCTATTGTTGCTCATAAAATTATTTGTAGAAATCCAAATTATTTTTGGATCAATCATATTGAACGTATTTGGATAATCAAATCAAGCCATGATCAGATCCGTATCAAATATTTGATAATAGAAACTTGTGAAACAAAAAGAAACCTAAATTAATAACCTAAAAATTGTGAATAAAACAAAATCTAGAAAAATAAAAAATAAATTTAAACTAACTATAACTTATAAACAAACATTATTTATAATTTATTTTCAAATATGATCTAGAAGCTTCAAGTTAATGAAGAAAAAATATTAATTTTAGTTTTTTACAAAATCAAACAAATGATAGCTAATTCTTTGATTATTATTATTTTGAAATGAGATGCAAGATGAAAAAAGAATTTAATTAATTAACATCACCAAATGATTTCATGAAAATGAGAAATCAACCAAGATTTTATTTGATGAAGTATTGAACACATTATTCAAAAGAGTCAAACTTGCTAATGAGAAAAAGAATAAACACATAATCATAATTTAAACGAAAGTAAACATTTGATAAAAATTAACATTTTTGTTTAAATTGAGATTTTTATGTTCCTTTCTAGCTTTTGACATATACTCTTGTAATAAATGACTCATACTAAAGTGAATGTATTAAGTTTGTCTCAAAGCAAGACAAGGAATGAAACTATTTGAAAATGTTGATTTTGTAGCTCATTATAATTATCAAGATTCTAATAGGGGCCCTTTAAATTTTGTAAAAATATAGGGGGAGTTGTTGGGGCCCAACAGGTAGTTCCTTAGTTAGTTTGGAAAGTATTTTTCAAGCTTCTTTGGATACTCTCACCTTCATTTCTTCTTGTGTAGCAAAGGGAAAGCTTACTTGGAAGTCACTAAGGGTTGAAGGATTGGCTCTAGAGTGGAGAGCCAACTCTCTTTAACTTTCCAAAGTTTTAATAATTATCTAACTATTGTTTTCTTTTCCTCTTCATGTTTCTAATATATTGTTATGACCTAGAATAGATGCTAGAAGTTTCATAAACATCCAAATTTTTCTATTTAAATTTATTGTTTATTTGGGCTAATCTATCTAACAAATGGTATGGTTTTGTAGCATTTTGAAGGGTATCCTTTAACATTATTTCTTGCAGATTTTTAGCATAAAGGGAGAGTTGCTACAAGATATTTAGCCCCAAAGGCCTCCAAAGGGCATCTTCAAGTTGGACATCAAGTCCACCCTCCTTCTACCCTTCTAAAGTGATTGTAAGCCACCCTTGAGAGTCTCTTGGGTGTGCTTTCTTGCAAATTTAATTAAAAAATCTGATATTGTAATAGTTAGGATTTCCCATCATTGCTTTTCATTTTTACACCCATACTTGGCCAAAACAGTAGGCATTGTGCCTCCACTTGTGCCATAGTTGTGGGGTTTGCATTTTTATTTTCAAAAGTCTTCTATTTTTTACATAATACCCAACTTGGCCAAAATGATAGGCATTGTGCCTCCACTTGTGCCATTGTTGGAGTAGTTTTGCTTTCAAATTATTTCATTCTTTCAAGCAATTTAATTTTAATTCTTTATTTATACCCACATTGATCAAATGGTAGGCATTGTGCCTCCACATGACCGTAGTTGTGAGATCATAATTTCATTTGTTTTGTAAATCAATAAACTAATTTCACTCTTGTTTAAAGGAAAACTAATAAAACATTTCACATACATTTATTTTGCCCCATCTTGCAAATTGGCATAAGCCATCCTTGCAATAATGGAAGGCTTGTTTTAATCATTGCTCAAAGTAAAATTTATGTCCCAACGTTTGCCCCGTATTCTCTCCCCTTCCTACTTAGTTGGATCCTCGGTGACAAGAAAGGGCAAAGGTTGGAGGTAGTAATTAGGCATCCACAACCATTTGTTGTTCTTGCACCATAAAATCAAAGACTTGGAAAGAAGCTTGGGGTGCTAGGTCGGGGACGATCTCACGACACTCGGTGTCCTCCAGGTGGAGTACCTTGAAACGTTGGGTTTGACCTGTGGAGCTAGGGTAGGCCTCGTTTCCATACTTCTTGAGCACCCAACACTCCCTTTTGGTCAGAATAATAACGGTTTTGGGGTAGTCACATAGTCTAGGACTCAATCTATCAAACTTGATCCCCTAATCAAAGTGACATTTAAAATCTATTAAAATTAAGCTACACACTACATTCACAACACTTGCAATACATTTTTCAAGGCAATATCACAACATAGCATTCAATTTCATTTCCAAACAATCTCATAGTTGTGGTATTTATATCTCAAGCGATAATTCATTTCAAGTTTTACAATTACATTTAAGGCAATTCACTTTTCATACATTTGGGTATCTCAAGAATTTCACATTTCAAGCAATATCTACAATTTAAGTGTCTCATGTGATTGGTGTATAATCTAATTTCCTTTGTATATTTGTAATATCATCTAATGTGCTTATTCTTTCTCCTAAATTTTTATGTATGATATATTTCATCATTTCATTTTGTGAGGTGAATGTTTCATTTATCTAACTATTTCTTTCATGTATATTGTGTAATTAACTAATTCATCTTGTTCATTGTAATCTATCTTTCAATATTCAATTTATATCTCAATTGTAATGTAATATCTTGTTGTATCCTATAACATTGATTATATTTTGTTTAATTGTATTTAATTCTTGTATAATATAATTGACCACTTCCCCAACCTTAGGCACTAGTCATAGTTGACTTTGGGAAATGTTTGACTCTCATTTAAAGATTTTCATTTGCATTGTTGCTTGCCATATAGGCTAGTTTCCCCTCACCTTTAACAAACTAAAACTAATTGCTAGAATTCATCTAATAATTCACATAGTAAATAGGGTTTACCCCCCTTGGCTTCCCTAGGAGTAAGCCTAGACAGAAGAGGTTCAAGTCAAAGTGACAGTGTGGGCTTTGAACTTAGGCATTGTGCCTCCGAGGACACACTAAGTGAGCAGGAATTACCTCACGCTTGCAAGTGTGTATTAGGATGGAAACATATTTGGCGCCATTGTCGGGGATAAGTCTTTTATACTTGGTCAAAACGACTTAAATTTAATTTATTCTTTTAAAACTAAGTAATAAATTTCCTCCCTAAAATTTTAAACTTATTTGTGTATTTCGTTATTGCTTAATTTCCAAGTGGCGACTCCATTGAATAATTCTATAAGGTATCCTACTAGGAGTAACCCGCAAGGGTTGGTGGATTCTCTTCCTGAACTTGAAAGGGTGTATAGGAGGAGAGAAAACATATTAGTTCCTCATAGGCTCTTTGATAGTCTTAGAGAAGAAGCAATCTCTGATATACATCACTTGTTTTCAACTAATAATAATCAACCAATTGTTAATACTATAACAACTAATCCTAATTCAATCATGAGTAATTTTCTAGCGCCCTTGAATTTTTCAGCCATTCAAGGTGCTCCTCACATCATTCCTGACAAAGCTATTGATAAGTTTCCTACTTTTCAGGGAAATAATGCTATTAGTGCCAAATCCCACATCTTAAATTTTAACTTATGTATTGGGAAATGGTGTTGTGGTCATGATGAGGAAGATGTGAAAATGCCTTTATTTGTGTATTCTTTAGAAGGATATGCTGCAGAATGGTTTTCTGAATTTGATCCAGACAAGTTTAACACCCTAGATAGTATAATAACTGAGTTTATGAAAAGATGGGGTGATCAGAAAGAAAACAAATACTTACTAGATGCCCTTAGTACAAGTCAGAAAAAGGAAAATGAAACCATGGAAGAATTCAACAAAAAATTTAATGACTTGGTTAAAAGTCTCCATCAAGATATAAAACGTCCTCCAACTTCAATATTGATTCACTACATGGAATATTTTGAGGGAGAAATGAGATATCAACTAAGGGATAAGGATCCACAAAGTCTTGTGGATGCACAAAAGTATGTAGTAAGAATATATAAGAATATGCAAGATGCTAGGAAGTCCAACATTCCTAGTTTTACTAGAGGTTCTTCTTCTAAAAGTAATGAAGAAAAGAAGAAGAAAGTAGAAGGTCAAGAGTATTCTAATGATGGTATTAAGGAGTTGACTCAATTGATCAAACAAATGGAAGTTAACCAAGCCAATCAAATTAATTCTCTGCAAAATAGATTGATCACTATGGAGAGATCTCAAAATAATCAACAACATCATAAGCCAAATGAAAAATGGCCAAAGAGACCTCCTCCACATGATCAAAGGCCACCTAACCCTTTTGAGTCCACCAACTTGGTAGAATGCCAAGCTATACCTTATTGTAGGCCTTGTGGTGAATTTCATGAGGAAACAACTTGCCCCATTTTTCTTTAGAGTTGTCATGAAGATGATTATGGTGATCAAGGAAATGAACAAGTTAACATCTGTGGTAAGAAATACAATGTTGGAATGTATGATTGGATGGAATTTTCCGAACATGAGAATAGTGCAGTTTACATGAATAATGGTGTTGACAAGGCAACATAAAAATTTGGGCCTAAGCCTACACCCCAACAAGTCTCAGAAATGGCTAAGTATAGAGGAATTACCTACCAAAGGAATGGAAATAGGAATCAAGATAAAAATCAAGCTAATATTCCCAAGGTATCTCCAACTCCTCCTAAGTCAAATGTGCATGCTAGCTCAGATTTGAATATTGATTTAGGTGGTTGGATAAATAATGCAAAGATGTTGGTTCCAGTTTCGGAAATCATGAAGATCCCTTCACAAAGGGAAAAATTACTTAAAGCCATAGAAGATCCTCCTCAAAATATTGTTGATAGACAACCAACAATGGCTTACCAAGATGCACCAGTAATTTTGCAGAATTGGGATAGGGGGAATGAGAAGAATCAACCTTTCTACCTTTCCTTGCTTGTAAACAGTAAAGTGCTACATAATTGCATGCTAGATTCAGGGGCTTGTTCAAATGTTATGACTAAGAAGGTAATGGAACAATTAAACTTAAGGATATCTAGACCTTATCATAACATTTGTGCCATGGATAATAGAAAAATTGAAGTGCATGGATTAATCGAAGGTTTACAAGTACGCTTGGCAGTTTTCCCAGACATCATGTTTGAAATGGATATTGTTGTGATTGATGTTCCTGATGTTTGGGGAATTTTGCTTAATAGAAAGGCAGCTGCAGATTTGGGGGGTAATGTACAAATGGATTTAACCTTATATGATACCATCCCTACCCCAAATGGAAATACTTTTAAGTTAAATAGGGAGTTGTATAGGAAGTATCATGTTGAAGACCCAAGGTATCCTAAGGATGAGTTAAAATATAGAGAGGATGATATTGGTAATTATGCTATTTTGTCTAACTCTATTGTGCCTTTAGAAGAGGAAATTAAAGATGATAGAGTTGATGAAGTGTGGTATATGAATTTTTATGGTGCTTTTTCTAGATCGGGAAAAGGTGCAGGAATAGTCATTCAAATTTAAGTTTGCTTATAGATTGGAGTTTGATGCTACTAATAATGTGGCTGAATATGAGGCCTTGTTTCTTGGTTTAGAGGTTTGTAAAAACATGGGTATCAAATGTTTGAATATTAAGGGGGACTCAGATTTGGTCATTCAACAACTTAAGAATAATTTTTCTTGCAAGTCAGAAAGGTTAATGAAATATAGGAATGAAATATGGGACTCTATGGAAGATATTGATGCTTTGAATCTTATTGCTATTCCTAGGGAACATAATTATAATGCTAATGAACTTGCTGTAGCTACTTCCACACTTCAACTTTCCCATGAATTGATTAAAGAAAATGTTTCGGTGGAAGTAATCTTTAGACTGTCAGTTCCATATAATATGGATCATTGGCAAATATTTGATGATGATAAACAAGCCATTAGATTCTTGACTCAAATACAAGAATTTTCTGAATTTCACACCAATGATAAAGAGGAGGGTTGTAACTACACAGGAAATGACAATAAGGTTAATCCAATCCCTAGGTGCCATATTGCTCAAGAAAATATTTTTGATAGAAAAGATGGACACAAGCATAAAGAAGAGTCAAATGAAAAACCATGTGACCACTTGGAAGTCAACATAGGAAGTGATAAAGAGCCTAGAATGGTAAAAGTAGGCAAAACTACCCCTATAGAAGAAAGAAATGAAATTGTCAAATTATTAAAGGGATATAGGGAGGTGTTGGCTTTTACTTATGATGAACTCAAGGTCTATAGGGAAGATGTGATTCAACATGTGATTCCTTTAAAGGAAGATACTAAGCCCTTTAGACAGAAATTGAGGCAGATCAACCCCAAATTAGCTCCTTTGGTTCAACAGGAGTTACAGAAAATGTTAGCAGTAGGAATTATAGCCCAAACTAGACATTCTTCATGGTGTTCAAACTTGGTTGTTGCTAGAAAGAAGAATGGAAAAGTAAGGCTATGCATTGATTTCAAAAATTTAAATATCGCATGCACAAAGGACAATTATCCCCTTACCAAGATGGAAACTTTGCTAGAAAGGGTAACAGGATCAGGAATGATTTCCATGCTTGATGGTTTTTCATAATATAATCAGATTAGACTTAAGGAAGAAGATAGGCATAAGACTACTTTTACTACTCCATGGGATACCTTTGAATATTTAAGAATGCCATTTGGTTTATCAAATGCTGGAGCTACTTTTCAAAGAGCTATGGATTATGCTTTTAGGGGGTTAATAGGGAAATTAATAGAAATATATCAAGATGACTTGACTATTTTTCTAAGGATGGAAAGATTCATATTAGTCATCTTAAACAGGTTTTTGAAAGGTGTAGAGAGTTTGAGATTTCCTTAAATCCTGCTAAATCAGTTTTTGGGGTAACAGAAGGTAAACTCTTGGGCCATATTATTTCAAAAGAAGTTAGACCCAGAGAGAGTTGAAGCAATTGGAAAAGTACCCTTACCTATTTCAAAGAAAGCTCTCCAATCCTTCTTAGGACAAACCAATTTTGTTCATAGGTTCTTTCCTAATTATGCTGAAATTGTGAAACCTATATATAAGTTGCTTAAGAAGGATGTTAAGTTTGAATGGAATGATTAAAGAAAAAAAGCATTCCAAAATATTAAAATTGCCATATATGAAGCTCCCGTCCTTATTATTCCAAATTATTCTAAGCACTTTCAGATTTTCTCTTTTGCTTCTGAAGATACTATTGCTGGTGTATTACTTCAGAAAAATGATCAAGGCCATGAGAAACCCATTGCATATATGAGTAGGGACTTGCAGAATGCAAAATTAAAGTATCCTATGTTTGAAAAACAAGCATATGCCTTGGTGAAGTCACTTAAAATTTTTAGAGTCTTCATTGGATATTCCAAAGTGATTGGTTATGTGCCTAATTCAGCAGTTAAAGATGTTTTATCTCAATCAGAGGGATTAGGTACCAGAGGTAGATGGATTGCAAAAATCCAAGAGTATGATTTGGAAATCACACCCACCAAGTTGGTTAGAGGTCAAGGTTTAGCTAATATGTTAACTGAAGGGAATGAAAAGGCCTTGGGTATGGTTTGCCAAAATAATGATCAAGAAATCTCCCCTAATTTATTAAAGCTTCAACAAGTTGAGTGGTATGCAGATATTATATTCTATCTTAAAAATCTTACTTGTCCAAGTCATCTTATGGGTCATAAGAAAAGGGATTTGAGGTTAAAATATTCTAAGTATGTCCTCACTAGAGATGGATTAGGATAGAAAAATCCTGATGGAGTTATCCTTAGATGTGTGGATGATGTTGAATCAAAGAAACTAGTGGATGAATTCCATGCTAGATTTTGTGGTGGACACTTTGCAACTAAAACTACTACACACAAAATCCTTAGAGTAGGATATTATTGGCCCACAATATTTTCAAATGTGCATCAGTTTGTGAAAAAATGTGAACCTTGTTATCTTTTCACATGAAAGAAAAAGTTAGCCGCCCTCCCCTTACAACCAGTTGTGGTTGAAGCACCTTTTCAGCAATGGGGTTTGGACTTCATAGGAAAGTTCAAAGATAATTCAAGTAATGGGTATTCATGGGTTATAACAACTATAGATTACTTCACCAAATGGGTTGAATCCATTCCCACTAAGTCGACAACTAAAAAGGTTGTCATGGATTTCCTCGAAGATAGGATTATTACTAGATTTGGGGTGCCTTCAAAAATAGTGACAGATAATGCTAAGGCTTTTTGTTCAGCAGAAATGTCTTCCTTTTGTTTCAAGTATGGTATTATTTTGTCGCATGCATCAAATTACTATCCCCAAGGAAATTGTCAAGCAGAATCTAGTAATAAAAACTTAATGACCATAGTAAGAAAATAGTTGGTGAAAACAAGAGATCTTGGGATAGTAAAATTAAGCATGCATTATGGGCTGACATAATTACTAAGAAATCCGTGACAGGGAAAATTCCTTTTGAGTTAGTGTATGGTTGGAAGATAGGTTGCCAGTACACCTTAGACTTCCTACTTATGGTTTAGTACAAGATTTTTCTACAGAACAAGATGCAGTTCAGAACAGGGTTAATCAGATAATAGAGTTAGATGAAAGCAGAAGAAATGCATATAACCAGAATTGCAAAAATCAGAGTAAAGTTAAAAAGGATTTTGATAAATCAGCGAGGCAGAGGGAATTCATAGTTGGTGATACAGTTTTGTTATGGGATAAAGGTAGAGAGAAACCAGGAAAACATGGCAAATTTGATAGTTTATGGTTGGGTCCATATGTGATCCAGGAAATAGCAGGTCCTAATTCTTTCCATCTTAGCCATTTGGATGGTGAGCCCATTAACATTCTAAGGAATGGGAAACAACTCAAACTCTTATTCATATGATGGGAAACTTGGTGTCCAAAGGGACACCCTTTGTAACGTATCTCTAACCCTTCTCCTTGTATTTCAATTTTGTATTATTTCATTCATTATGTAATTGTGTACTTAGATATTTTTGCTATATCATAGTTTCATTTTGTAATTATAGATGTTGTGCAATGGTTATTTCATTATGTAATTGTTGTTTATAGCATTTTATTTATTCATTGTATATATATATATATATATATATATATATATATATATATATATGTATGTATGTATGTATGTATGTATGTTTATGTTGGATATTGGTGAACATTTTTGGTTTTGTAGATTCTGAAGTTCTCGTATGCTCCCCTTCCCAAGTAAAGATAAAACACACGTCCCCATGTGGAGCCAGATGTTGAACACCTATTCAAATAGGGGTTCAACTCCATGTACCATGAAGATATGCACCTGATGGTGCTACCAAGTTGAAGACTTGTTGGTTCTACAAGCCAGTTTTGGCCTTCAACATTTTGTTGTAATTGGAATTTCTGCTCCCTTGCGTGGGATAATAATGTAATAGGTCTACATGGATCATAGTTTAAGTTAGTTGCATTAGGAATTCTTCATTAGGAGAGTTCCTTTCACTGAGTGTTTTTTATCATCAGGTTATTAATTGGGCTTTTCAGCCTTATTAATTTCCCTTGAGTTTTTCACTCCCACAATAATTTCTCCAAAGTAGTGAAAGGAGTTCTAATGGGTGAGACCTATGTAACTAATGTCTAGGATTGTTGTAAATTACCATGTTAGACATGTCCTAGAGTCTTGCGGAATTCCATTAAGTTTTGATAGGAGTTTATTTTTTATTTTTTTATAATTAAAATTCCCGCAAACTAAGGATTTTTAATTATTTTCGATGTAAAATGTAAAAAAGTGGTCATTGGGAATTTTGTATAGGGGTATGAGTACTAAAATAAAATGGTTCATACACCCCTACACCCTTGGACCAAGTCTTATCTCATTTGGACAAGTTTTGCTCAGTCTTTGTCCATGAAGAGTCAAAGTTAGTAAAAAATCAACATGTAATTGGCTTAATTAAAATAGCCAAATTTTGTAAAAGTCATGAAAGTCATGAGAGAGTGTGGGAAAAGTGTACCAATAACCTTTCTTAAGTTGGGAACACATTTTCCAACTTAAAAAAACCCGCTTAGCCTAACCCACTACCCACTTTGATCAACCCACTAGAAGAGGGGCACCCCCCCCTCTTGCTCAATTTCTCATAAAATTAAAATACACCATGGGAACCCCTAAAACTTTAGGAAAGTTCCCCACTTGACCCCACTTGACTTTTAAATAATAGGGAAAGGGGTTTCCCCCTTCCCAACACACCCCTCATCCTCCCACTTGCCCTCTTGCCCTAAAAGTGCGCCTCACTTGATGAGACCCTCCTCCTTTGGATGGGTGACACTTGGAGCCCATCCAAGTGGGATCCCTCCTCCTCCTTTCCTATAAATTGAGGCCTCTTCCACTCATTTTCTCATCTATTCTCATAGCCAGTCTATTATGCAAAAAATTCTATCTTCTCCCTCTCTCTGATGTGCTCTCTCATGTGTAAGTTTTGCCACAAGTATTTGTGGTGAGATTTTGGTGGATAATAAATAAAGATTTGGAGAAATTTTGGTGCATTGGGAGTATTCTTGGTGTGCCATTGTGTATTATTCAGGTGATGTATTTCCATTTAGTTTCATGTTTTTCTTTCACTAGTTTGTATGTGGAGATTTAAGCAAAGTATTTTGCTTGAATATTATTGATAGTAGTATTGCTATTGGTTTTGTGGTAGTTCCTTAGTTAGTTTGGAAAGTATTTTGCAAGCTTCTTTGGATACTCTCACCTTCATTTCTTCTTGTGTAGCAAAGGGAAAGCTTATTTGGAAGTCACTAAGGTTTGAAGGATTGGCTCTAGAGTGGAGAGCCAACTCTCTTTAACTTTCCAAAGTTTTAATAATTATCTAACTATTGTTTCCTTTTTCTGTTCATGTTTCTAATATATTGTTATGACATAGAATAGATGCTAGAAGTTTCATAAACATCCAAAATTTTCTATTTAAATTTATTGTTTATTTGGGCTAATCTATCTAACAAATGGTGTGGTTTTGTAGCATTTTGAAGGGTATCCTT
Source organism: Picea engelmannii (assembly GCA_009831015.1). Lineage (NCBI taxonomy): Eukaryota > Viridiplantae > Streptophyta > Pinopsida > Pinales > Pinaceae > Picea > Picea engelmannii. The sequence goes on from ML796857.1 coordinate 214,158, forward strand.
TAACATTATTTCTTGCAGATTTTTAGCATAAAGGGAGAGTTGCTACAAGCTATTTAGAGTCTCCGAAGGGCATATTCAAGTTGGACATCAAGTCCACCCTCCTTCTACCCTTCTAAAGTGATTGTAAGCCACCCTTGAGAGTCTCTTGGGTTTACCTTCTTGAAAATTTACTTAAAAAATCTGATATTGTAACAGTTAGGATTTCCCATCATTGCTTTTCATTTTTACACCCATACTTGGCCAAAACGGTAGGCATTGTGCCTCCACTTGTGCCATAGTTGTGGGATTTGCATTTTTGTTTTCAAAAGTATTCTATTTTTTACATAATACCCAACTGTTGGTCACTATAATTGCTTAATTAATTTCAAACAACCAAGTGAAACATAAATTATCAACCCAGGGAAGTCTTCTGTTTCAAAGATAGCTGCGCACTATATATGCTCAATTCCAAAATCACTTAGTGTTGTAGTAAAGAAATCATTCTATCTAAACTTGCTGAAGTGAACTGAAGCTCTGAATTGAATCACAAGAAAGAAATCTCCCTATTGCAATTCTTTATAGTTCAAATTAAGAATCCTGGATTACATTAAAATAACA
>ML796857.1:223245-248535 GCA_009831015.1 Picea engelmannii
TTTTCGATTATTTCCTAAGACACACTGAAAAAACCAAAATTTTCCTGAACCAAAAACTCAAAAATGACTTGAAGCTACTACTGAAAGCTATGATATCCACCCAAAACTCGGCTGAAAGGACGGTTTCATTTTGGGAGTTAACAAAATCGATTCACCAAGGTGTAGAGACCTAGGCCTTGGTGTGTTTTCTCCTTCTTATCTCAACAATTAAGGATAAATGGCTAGCTAGAAGAAGATGGAGAGAGTGTTGCTATGGCAAGGCTCTATCCTCTTCAACAAATCAAATTACTCAAAATGTTGATGGGGAGATGAGACAAGGACAATAAATAGCGCTTGTCACCTAGGGTTTGATTCAGAAAAATATAATAACATATGCAAGTAAATGAAACTAAAACCATTCAACTAAGAAGTGTTTGCAGAAATTCACTTACATAAACCAAGAAACCATGTAGCAAAACCCTAGTTTTAACACCTTCCACCAAGAGAAATGCCAAAATGCCAAGTAAAATCTTCCTTCAACAAGTGCGCCTCAAAATTTCAGCCAATAAACCTAAGAAGGGCACAAATTTCAGACCTCACTAATGAGTGAGTGAAAGATGATGAAAATATGAAGGCAAAAACCCTCAATATATAGCATACCAATGACCTAAATTACATTTTAGGTCATTAAAAAAGGTTGATAAGGCCAAAATACCAAAATCATACTGTTTTACATTAAATGTATAAAATTAAACCCTAATAAAGAAATAGTGAGATGTCATCCCCTTTCTAGGGTGACGTTAGCCCCTTTTAGGAAAATGCAGCCTCTTGGAGCAAAACGTTAGCCCTCCTTGGGCTTCTCCAAGCTGCCACACGTACCAAAACTACCATAGATGCCTCCCAAAATGTCCATACTATTGGGTGATGTCATGGGCATCCTAGGAGATGTCCTGGGCCTTCCAAGGCCAATGTTCCTATGGAGAGGGCTCAACCCCCCTAGGTACAGGTCTGCTCAGCTGCCTCTGGTGGATTCTTCTACTCTTCCCTAGTACAATGTTCTACCCTGTCTCTTCCCCCTACTGGGGTCTCAACATCCATTGGGTGGGCTCTTCAGCCCCATGGAGGTCCGAACTAATCATCTCCCCATGTGTAACTATCCAACGTGGTACTTGTCCGTCGGGCATGATCCTGCACATCAACAACTATGCCCTCCATGGGCTCATAAGTCACAGGGATCATAGCAATGCCAATCACATCAAATCATCAATATTATTAAACATGTGCATAAAACCCCTTTACCTCAGTCTAGTGCTCAAAGACATTATGCAAGTCTACAATACAATTTTGGGGGAAGTGATAGGGCATCCTATTGGGCTAGTGTCCACTGGAAAGGGGATGTTTCTAGAAAGGATTAAATCCAAGTCATGCATATGGGTGAGGTGGACGGGGATTCCTGGGAAAAAGGTGCAGTGATAACAGGGATGGCTTACCGGTGGGTGCCTATGTGGAGGTTGAGCTGCACCTGTCATGGATGAAAATATTTCCAAGCTCATTCATGCCTTTTATATTCATTCTTTTTCTTCCAAGATTCTAGTCAAAGGACACTTCCTTGGCTTGGTGACCAGTGCTGGTAATGTTAACCACAAGAATTTCACGAAAATGAGAAGGTTGGCTCGTGATGAGACCCCCTTTCTCTTGGCTATGCCACCAAGAGCCACTACCCTGGCATGGTGACCGGATGCTAGTAGTGTCATACCGCTAGATGCTCATGGACCTCATAGGTTGGCTCGTGATGAGACCCCCCATCCTCTAACCAGGTCTTGTCTTATTGTTTTTTATATTTTTATTGCTTTTTTCTTTCAAGAAGCTAGTTAAAGGACATTACCCTGGCTTGGTGACCAATGGTGGCAATGTTAGCCACAAGCACTTTCACATAAATGAGAAGGCTGGCTCATGATGAGACCCCCTTTCTCTTGGCCATGCATCTAAGAGACACTACCCTAGTGTGGTAAACAACTGCTAGTAGTGTCATACTGTTAGGCAACCATGGACCTAATATGCTGATTCATGATGAGACCCCATATCCCTCAACTAGGTCTTGTTTTATTATTTTTTACAGGTCCCTCTATTTCTTTTTAAGAAGCTTTTTATTGCTTTCTCAGGGATCCTTGGGAAAATAATCTCGAGGTTTTATTCTTAGGATTTTATTGTCAGTTGTTTTTACCCCCCAGGCCTTTAGCCCATTCTTCCCACAAGGTAAGGTACAACCCCTAAATGATTGGCTAACCCTATGCCCAGACCAGTGTAATGGGATGGGTGAGTGAGAAATAAGATGGAAAGTGGTATGTATGACGAGATCAGATGATGGCTTTTCGGAAATCCCCACAGTGGCAACTCAAAACCTATGGAAACAAGCTTGCTAGGACATCCTGTCATTCCCCTAGACATGGTCAAGTGGACAAGTATAAGATCCAAGTACCCGTTAGAAACAAAATGAATCAAATGCACATATTCAAAGGTTTTGAGGATCAGAGTGACACATACCATGATACCCAAAATCATTAGCTCATGGAGCAAGAACCATCTCTGATACAGGACCAAGCCGAAGGTGATGGATGTTGTTGTTGTTGCTGACAAAGTGGAGGCATTGAAAGGGAGAAAATATGGGCCCTCCAAGGCCATGCTCAAGTCGATCTGGCTGTCGGTACTCCATGTCTAGGACCTGTGGGCATCGAGACATAATCTTCTCGTTATCCGTAAAAGTGGGGGATAACAGTCCCAAAACGGGGACATTACAGAATGAGGGACAACCCCTTCTTGGGTCAATACACCCTAAAATCCCAAGAGATAAGGAAATGGGGGGGGATAGTGATGGAAAGTGGTAAGTATGGTCAGGAATGGTACGATGGCTCTTCAAGGGAGTTCCTAGTAGCAAACCCATCCCCAAGGAAGACCACTTACTAGGGCACAATGTCAACCACCAAGGTGAAGCAGGGAAAAAGGCATAATGTCCAAGCATCTATCATGAAGTCTAGAGCAATATAAGATACAACATACTCAAATGGATTAAAGATTGAAATGATGCTTACCATAATACTGACTTGTACCTCATGGAGCAAGGCCCACTTCCTTTCGAAAGACAAATGACATGGTGGATGCCATCTGGAAATATGCAACCCTCTGTGGTGGTGAGGAGGGTCTCCATCTGTGCAAAAGGATACTGCTGGTCATGTAGTCTCTCGACACTCCATTTCTGCAACCTGAGGGCCTCGAGACATAATCTCCTTAGTTATCCACAAAATAGGGATAACATATGGCTCCTACTTGGGGGCATGTGCTCGTCGTAGAGTGCATGAGAACCGCAAAATCTATTGGTAGACCTGTGCTTGCTAAAAAACTCAGACAAAGGGATTAGATCATCTAGGGTGGTGCTATCACCATTCATCCATATATATATAAATCCAAAAATGAAAAATAATCTAGAAAAGAAACATTTTGACCTTTTTTCAAAAATTTCTAAGCTAAGCATGAAATCAATATGCAAGTAGAGAAAAATGAAAATGAAATGCATCTAAACTAGTATGAGCAATCAAGATGGAAATGTAGGGGAAATCAAGATGACTTACCTACTTACTTGGGGCATGAGCCCTGAAGAAGTCATGTGACATGGATGTAAGGTTGGAGAAAAGATCCATCCAATGGTAGTGGCATCTTCCTCCCATCTAATGCTTCCAGATAATAACTTTCTTTATCAGACTTCTTCCTGATGATGTAAGTGCCAAGGCATGAATTTTTATCTTTCTGGTCATATTTGGGCTTGCCCTTTCTTTTGTCGCACATGAGCGCAAGAATTCCTTCATTGAAATCAATGCAAGGTGTATTCTCATTGTATGGAGGCTCTGTGTGGACTGTCTCTTTGATGTTTTCTTCATGTTTCTCATCTTATTCCTGCATAATATGAATAGACCCCAGCTCTTTCCCATGTTATTTTCCAGTCTTTTTCTTATTTGTCCATGGGAGAAACATTTCTATGGAATCTTCCTGTATGAAGGGTAACTTGGATGGGTCATACCTAAAAACCTGTGGAGGTATATCATAGTAGTGTTCATTGACATAATTAGGGCCCCTCAGATGCATCACATGTGTATCTTTCTTTTCCCTGGTATGTAAGATCGCATATGTGCCATCTCCCATGGGAATATATGCATGTGTAAGGTTCATGCTAAGAAAACACCCAAGGGTTGAGGACCAAGTCCTCGACAAGAGCATCCCCCAGGCATATAGAATATTGATCACCAATATGTCCATGAGGACATTGATATGTGTAAAATCGATCAGAAATACTTCAACATCTTCACACACCCCCAAAAACTCGACCCTCCATGAATCAATACCAAAAACATTGCCATAAGGTCAGGTTGTCTTCAAACCAAGTTATTTCATTACTTTCAATGACATGACATTTGTTGAGGCCCCTGAATCAAGCATGCAGTTGTTCAAGCGAAGGCCATCCATGCCTAATGAAAGATAGAAAGGAGGGTTCTTTTCCCTTGGATGATCAAGATACATAGTGTTCAAAATGATGGGAGGATCTTCCTTCTTGGTTGGCACCTACAAGACTTTCAAAACTTCCCTTTTTATAGAAGGGATCTTACACATCTCTGTCACTGGGACTGTCATAATCAGTTTTCCAAACATGGTTGCAACATCTATATTTAACTGAATATCATCTCTAGGAGTTGGATTAGGAAGCAACTCACATACCTGAGGTGGAGGTGGTGGAGCCACCTTCTCTGTAATGATCCTGTTTCTGTCCTTTATACACACTTGCAAACGTGAGCCAAGTCCTTGTCACTTAGTGTGTCCTTGGAGGCACAATGCCTAGGTTCAAAGCCCACACTGTCACTTTGGCTTGAACCTCTTCCGTCTAGGCCTACTCCTAGGATGCACTAAGTGAGTAGGACTTGGCTCATGTTTGCAAGTGTGTATAAGGATGAAAACATCTTTGGCACCGTTGTCGGGGACAAGTCATTTGTCCTTGGTCAAAACGACTTTAACTTGATTCTTTAAGAACTAAACAATAAAAATTTTTAGGCCTTAAAAAACCTTGAGCTTGCGTTGGTTAGCTTTGTGTGATTCCTTTCCAAGTGGTGACTCCATTGAAATAATCTATCAAGTATACTACTAGGAGCACTTCACAAGGAGTGATTTATTCTTTTCCCGAACCTGAAAAGGTTTATAGGAGGAGACTAAACCGCCTTGCTCCTAGAAGGCTACTTGAAAGTCTTGGGGAAGAAGCACTCACAAATATCCAATACTTGTTCCAAACTAATAATCAACCAACTATTAATAATCCCACTAATAATCCTAACACTACAATGAGTACCTTTTTGAGTCCTTTGAACTTTGCAGCAACCCAAGGTGCCCCTCACGATGTTCCCAAAAAATCCATTGAGAAGTTTCCTATCTTCGTGGGGAACAATGCTATAAGTGATAACTCTCACATCTCAAGTTTTCACAGGTGTTTGGAGAAGTATTGTAGAGGTCATAAGGAAGAAGATGCAAATATGACCTTGTTTTTGTATTCATTAGAAGGAGATGCTGCTGAATGGTTTACAATTTTTTCTACAAACAAGTTTTACACCCTTGATTCAATATTGGATGAATTTAAGAAGAGATGGGTTGATCGGAAAGAACATAGATTTCAACTTGCTGCACTTACCACTAGCCATAAGAAAGAAAATGAAACTGTGGCAGAATTTAACACTAAGTTTAATAGTGTGGTGAAAATCCTTCATAATGATGTCAAACCTGATTAAAAATATTTCTGTGGTTGGGGTTTTCATGATTGGTTGGAAGATCTGATGTCAAACCTTCAGATCTTGTAATCCTGATTTATTACATTGAGGCATTTGAAGGAGAACTGAGGTATGCCTTAAGGGATAAGGATCCTCAAACTTTGGAAGCAACACAAGCCACAACTATGAGAATTGAATAGAGTATGCGTGAGGCTAGGAAGTCCAATATTCCTAGTTTTACTAGAGGGTCTTCTTCCCAATCTTATGAGGAGAAGAAAAAGAATTTTGAAAATCAAAAATCCTGTAACGATGGCATGAAGGAACTTACTCAATTGATTAAACAGATGGAAATTAATCATGCCAATCATCTCAAGCAAATGGAAATCAACCAAACAAATCAAAGCACTGCATTACATAATAGGTTGATAGCCGTGGAAAGGGGTCAAGCTAGTAGGCCCCCACATAGGCCAAATGACAAATGGCCTAAGAAGTCCCCTCCCCAAGATCAAAGACCACCAAATCCATTTGAATACACTAATTGGGTTGACCACCAGGCTATTCATTATTGTAGACCTTGTGAGCAATTTCATGATGAATCGACTTGCCAAGTTTTCCTTCAACTTTATGATGAGGCGGGACCTTATGGATCTTTGAATGAACAAGTTAATATGTTTGGTCATGAGTTTAATGATGGCATATATGATTGGATGGATTTTGATGAACCTTATGGGGGAGTGGAAGACATGAATTGCATGGGTGGTGATGTGGTGGATAAGACAACATAAATGTTTGGTCCTAATCCTACTCCACAACAAATAGCTGAAATGGCTAAATTTAAAGGCATTACCTATCAAAGGAGTGGAAACAAAAGTCAAGATAAAAACCAAGTAATCATTCCCAAGGTAGCTCCAACCCCCCCTAAGTAAAATGTGTATGCAAGTTTAGAATTAAGTATTGACTTAGGAGGATGATTAAGTAATGCGAAAATGTTGGTACCTGTGTCCGAAATAATGAAGATTCCCTCAATTTTAGAATTTTCCAAGTGGGGAGGGGCGTAACTTCTCTAGGAGGGCACACCATTTGGGAGAGAGGAGAGGAATAAATGAGGTGGATGAGTTGTGGAGTGTTGGGATCAAGAAAAAAGGGAAGTGGGAGGCTAGGAAAGGTGTGCCAAGGGTTATAATAAGTCTCCCATTAATTTTTTTATTATTTTTTCACTTTTTGGAGACTTTCTAGATGAGAGGCACACCACTATAGGAAAAGTGACGTTTTTGCTTATTGGCTAAGTGAGGGGGTGATGTGAGGGTTGGAAAAGGTTAAGAAAGGTTAGGAATGGTTAGGAAAAATCTCTCTTACCTTTATCCATCTTTACTTCCACTCATTAGCTCATTTTTACAAAATTACATTTTTTGACTTTATCAAGACTTAGCAATTAAAATTGTTGTTTTGACTGACTCACACTCATGGTGGACAAACACATAGAAAACGTTGTCCGACTGAGCCAAAAATTGGTCCAAGGGTGTAGGGGGTGCCTTTCCATTTATTTTGAGAACAAATACCCCTATCAAAAACCCAAAGACCTAGTTTTAACAATATTTGCTCAAAAATAAATAATTAATTAAATAATTAAACCTCCAAACTTAGAGAAATTTAATTAATTAAAAAAAACTAATCTAGACTCGATGGAATTCCGCGAAACTTTCTAAGATGTCTTACATGGTCATTTACAATATCTCTTAACAATAGTTATTAGGATATAAGCCCATTAGGACGCCCTTCACCACTTTGGAGGAATTATTGCAAGTGTGAAGGAAAAACTCAAGGGAAATCAATAAGGCTAAAAAGCCCAATTGATATCCTGAGGATAAAAAAATCTTGGTGAAAGGAAGTCTCCCAATGAACCGATCCCAAGGTAACTGACCTATTACATTATTGACCCATGCAGGGGTGCGAAAATTCCAGTTACAAAAAGAAGTGTTGGGGTCAAAAATGCCCTGTAGAACCAAAATCTTCGTCAAATGAGCATCTTATGATGCATCTCTTCATGGCACATGGAGTTGACCACCAGTGTTGGAGAGGCGGTCAATATATCCCAAGCCATTATGCTAGGAACAACACGGTTTTGGTTTCTTTTTAAACTTTTGGTGGTTGTGGTATTTTGTCAAACACTTTGCTTACAGTTACACTTAGTGTTTTACTGATGTGTTTATATGTGTGTATGCAGTGATAAACAAGAAGATATAACCATGGAACATACCTCAACCATATGCAATATGATAGACAAGACAAAACATCTCAAATCTGATTTTATTCATAAAATAGAGGAACCTGCTACAATGAAGATGCCGATCTGGAATGCTCAACAGATGGTTCCAAGCTAGAAGTATGAGCCGCTACAAAAATCTCTCGACAGTACAAAATAAGCTTCCAAAGGCTAAATAAGAGATGAAGATAAATACCAAGGTAGACCTGGCCGTATGAAGTGAAAAATCCCTAACTTAATGATGCCACGTCCTGATGGAATGCTAAAGCTCCTCAACAATTCGTCCCTGCTGCCAAATGTGTCCAATCACCCCAAGAAAGATGCCAAATAGTAGATTGGGTGATGGCAAGAGCAACCTAGGTTCTTGAATCTCCAATATCCCTCTCAAACCCTATGGATCTGAACCTCCTCTAATGTATGGTGCGCCCCACTAGATGACTGAAACCCTAATAATTCAGCCTCTCTCCTAGAGACCTCCAACAACTCCACCAATCCACTAGAATCATAGATCGGGGTAAGACAATGAATACCCAAGTGCTCAACTAGGCCAAATACCTGCTAGATTCTTAGATCTATCCACCCTCCAAATAATGGTGCACCCTCCTCTTGGGAAATTGTCCCACTATTAATACAAATGAATCCTCCACTGAAGTGCCTCTAGGAACAACCAAGAATGATGCTAAGACCCCTGCAAGAGAAACCCAATACTTGGAATTCCTGAAATCTTGTCTCCTCAACTAGATCGAACCTCCCCTCAATGGATGGTGTACCCGCCTTGCTGAAAACCCTAGATGGTGCGTCCTCCTTCTCTTCTTGTGCCTATGGATGGTGTAGAACCCTGCTGCATTGATGTAGATATGACTAGAATGGTGTGGGAGAGTATTGCATCTCCGAGACCAATATTGGGACAATCTAGGTGGAATATTTCACCATCGAATCGTCCTCTAGGGTTTTTTAAGTCAAAACCCTCAAAACCCCCAATGCTAGGCTCACTAGCTAGAAGCCAGATCTCAAAATATGATCATACATGAATGAATGAGTAGATGCCCTTTCCTTTCCTTTATAATTTTTGGCTCACCTTGTCCCTCCAAAGTGACTTTCATTTTTATTAATATTTAATTAATTAATTAAATCACTTTAATTAATTAACCTTTTTACCTCTGAAAAGCTCCTTATCTCTCCTTGTGGCTTCCCTGGCCACTAAAAGTCACTTCTCACTATCCCATCCTGTAGTGTTGCTCCTCCTGATTCCAATGAGCTATTACATTGAGAGGTTCCTCCAAGTAATGTACCCAAAATAACCTCTTCAATGAATTTAATTAACTTATAGCCCAAAATAGCCAAAATCATGGAAATCGTCGGAATGCAACAGAACCAAAGCCAACCTGTGCAGAATGGCTCATAATGATGAGGTGGGATGAGCGATGAAAGTTGGACCCCAAAATGCCTCTCAATAATCCCTGTACTCGCTATAGCATCTATCTGGCTACTCTGGTCATCATAAACCTCTGCAATGTAATGATGCCCCAAAGTGGGGACATTACAGTCCTCCCTGCTAGAAAATTGCTTGTCCTCAAGCAATAACCAAATCCCGCCAAGTAAAATACCAGGATCCCATGTCCACCTATGGGATACATAGTAGAACCCATCCAAAGATGAACAATCATACACTCTGCTCCCTGGGTTCCATATCAAGTCATGAACTTCTAGCCCCTGGGAAGCATAACCCTGAAATATACCAACTCCGGGAGTCTCCTGCATAAGACACATGGCCTCATCTCGGAATGAATCCATCCTCCAAGTCTCTACCAAGATCCATATGACCTCCATCAACTGCGCATGTTGATGCTAGAATGAGGTGTTGCAAGACCTCCATGAGACACCCGCAGGCGATGCGCTCCTCTCAACATCGAAGCTCAATGGGAAGTTGAAACAACTTCCCTCAACAAAGGTCCACTCGCCCCTGTTAGTCAGTGAAATGCTCAACCCTGCAATCCCTGGGTCCCATGCTAACCTCTGTTGAAGTTCCCCATGCTGAAACTACACTATGATGGCCCATCCTGACTGCTCCCTGCATGTATATTGGATCCTCCACTCCTGGATCCTCAAGATAAAATCCCTGTGGCCATTGGACCTGTTGTCCAAAAACTGTACCTGTAAAAATGTCTCTATAGAAGTAGTACCTGTCCAACCATCTCCATGCCTGATCACAATGACCAAGATAGAGAAACTCTCTCGCTCCATAGGGAAAGTCCCTGCAGGCCCACTCCAACCCGACCCATGGTGGCATATGTGGCTCTCTGGCGCAACCTAGGTCACCTGTAGTAAGACATCCTGCTAGCAAAATGAACACCTAGATCCCATGGTAAACTTGGAAGGTTATCACTTCCAATCTCCCCTAACTGCTCCTGTGTGAGAATGATCATTGTCCGAAGCCCTCTATGCTCATCTGCTATCTCCGGGCCCATGATGCTCACCATCATGCACCAAGTATCAACTAGCTACCTATGATGATCCACCTCTATCCGACTGGATGCCATAAAGATACTCCTATTAGGTGGTCTTGGCCTAGCCACTCCCCATGTCCTCAGCCACGGCCAATCCCTCCTCATGTTGTTGTCTATGATAAAAGTGTCGGGAAAGGATAACAAAAACATATGTAGCTTTCCGTAGGACTAAAAAATACCACCTGTCTTGGTCAATCCCAAGGATTCGACCAAAATAACGTCTACCGGTACCCATGATAACTGCTTTCTTGTAGTCATCACTAAACCCCAATCATCAGGTACAACCAGACGTAACTCCTCCATCTGATGGTAAACCAATCTCCATCTCTCATCCCCCACGCCACTGTTGAAATGGTGACGGTGAGGTCTCATAACTATGTGCTGCTGAAAAGGAGTGGCATCTGCATGCTCCCCTAAGTGTGTCTCCTCCCTACAAGGAAATACACCCCTATGAATCCCACCATACATATTGACATGCCTCTGTGAGCTATCACTCACCACTGTATTCTCCGACATACTCATGTCATCTCCCGTAGACTCCTATTGCATCGTAGATCCTGGTCGTACTCTTGGATCAACCTCTACATGGAGGTCAACCACTATCTGCACACAAATGGAAGTGTCCTCCATCAACTGGTGCTCCTCTGCTAGACCACCACCATCCTCCAATGATGTAACTGAATGATGTATCTGGGTGTCCACTAAGATAGGTGAAGTGGATCCTTGATGAATCTCCTCAAGGAGCTCCTCTAATCTGGACTCTAATTCTTGAAGGGTTCTTTGTGTGCCTCTCAAGAATCCTTAAGTTCTCTCCAACTACTGAGTAAGTCGATCCACCTCCAACTCCTACTCCCTCAAGGCTCTGTGATACATCTCGCCCATCCCCAGTAGGTAGTGCCTGTCCATCAACAACTGCTGGAAGTCTGACCTCATCACAGACATTCTCTCAAAGAGAGTATGAAAGTCATCTATGGAAAATGCCTCATCTGAACTATCATGTGCCATGGATGCCCTCCAACAACAATCGACCATCAATGCATGCATGTCATCGATGCGTCTGGTGGCTGCCATGATCATAGCCTCACTGAATTTCAACTGTGCTGCTAAGTGGTGTGGCTCTTGATCATGGTCATGCTGAGGTGCCACCTCATATCCCTCACTGCTATTGTCAGTCCTGCTAGTGTCAACTATGGAGTCCCCAAAAACACTCTCTGCATAAGATAACGTGTTGAACGACTCCCTGTCTATCGTGCTGCTAGGTCCTCCTATATGCCACTGCACCCCATCACTAGATGCTATCTCCCTATGAGTCATACTGTATCCTGTATGAGCAGCTGTATCCTCCTGTGCACTCACTCTGCTACTATCATCCATTCCTGGATCCCATATAGATGTGTCCAAACATGTGCTATGGTCATCTTGACTAACAAAGAGTGCGTCCTCATAAATGCAGACTGACCCTAGAAGTAAGTGCCCCATCAACTTGTCAGCATCCACAACCTGCTCAGCTAATGGAGTCTCCACAACCCGTGAATCAAACTCCTCATGCCGATCTGTATGTGTGAGGTCAACTGCCTGTACGTCCTGCACCTCCTCTTGGATCTATGGGTCTACCTATCCATGGTGTGCATCCCTCACACTAGGCTCATCCATCATACCTGATGTGCCACTGATCTTCTCATGTGATGTGGCTATCATGGGTGTCTGAACAGATGACAGATGTGTCACGCCCCCCACAGGAGGCTGGTCGCTTGTAGGTGAAAACACGTGTGAATCCTCACGAGTGTCACCACTCTACTGAGGTGTAAGGTCATCAATGGTATGTGATATTTCTGTTGATACAATGGTGTTATCATCCTATCCACCCACATGCCTAACCACTATACAGGAGTTACTATCCTCCTCAAGCGTGCTAAAATCATCATCCTCTATGCAAGAGTCACTATCACTAGTCTCTGTTCAAGAGTCACTCTCATCATCAGACTATTCAGAATCAACATCTATTGTTCCATCCTCACACCTCTCATCATCACTATCATGGTGTGCCTCAATAGTGTGCTTCTGATCCTTACCCCAACACCTATGATCTGGTTCCCATGGCCCCTTGCAATAGTAGCAAGGTTGCCTACTCCTAATGGGTGTGGGGTCTCTCTGCTCTTCCCACCATTTAGCTTCTTCTTTTCTCTTTTTATCTGCTAAAATGATCCCATTTAAAATATCCACTTCGCTTCAATTGGGCTTCCTGAAAGCTACATAATGAGGAAAGGTTATTATAACCTTAGTTTTCTCACTAAGGCTATGATAAATGATCTCCAAACATGATATCTCAAGGCACATCCTATCCATCTCTCCTTATGGCTCTGTATGTATGTGCTAATTCCCACTGGTTGGCAGGAATATAAGCTTTGATACCATTGTAATGATCCCAAGCCATTATTCTAGGAACATCACGGTTTTGGTGTCCTTTTAAACTTTTGGTGGTTGTGGTATTTTGTCAAACACTTTGCTTACAGTTACGCTTAGGGTTTTACTGATGTGTTTATATGTGTGTATGCAGCCATAAACAAGAAGATATAACCATGTAACATACCTCAATCATATGCAATATGATACACAAGCCAAAACATCTCAAATATGATTTTATTCATAAAATAGAGGAACCTGCTACAATGAAGATGTTGATCTAGAATGCTCAATAGATGGCTCCAAGCTAGAAGTATGAGATGCTACAAAAAGCTCCCGACAACACAAAATAAGCCTCCAAAGGCTGGATAAGAGATGAAGACCAATACCAAGGTAGATCTGGCCGTATGAAGTGCAGAAGCCCTAACTGAATGATGCCACGTCCTGCTGGAATGCTGAAGCTTCTCAACAATTCGGCCCTACTACCAAATGTGTCCAATCACCCCAAGAAAGATGCCAAATAGTATATCAGGTGATGGCAAGAACAACCCAGGTGCCCGAATCTCCAAGATCCCTCTCAAACCCTATGGATCTAAACCTCCTCTAATGTATGGTGCACCCCACTAGATGAACAAAACCCTAATAATTTGGCCTATCTCCTAGATACCTCCAAAAACTCCACCAATCCACTAGAATGATAGATCAAGGTGCAACAATGAATACCCAAGTGCTCAACTAGGCCAAATACCTGCTAGATCCTTAGATCTAGCTACCCTCCAAATAATGGTGCGCCCTCCTCTTGGGAAATCATCCCACTGTCAATACAAATGAATCCTCCACTGAAGTGCCCCCGAAAACAACCAAGAATGGTGCTAAGAATCCTACAAGAGAAACCCAATACCAGGAATTCCCGAAGTCCCGTCTCCTCAACTAGATAGAACCTCCCCTCAATGGATGGTGTGCCCCCCTTGCTGAAAACCTTAGATGGTACGTCCTCCTTCTCTTCCTATGCCTGTGGCTGGTATAGAACCCTCTTGCATTGATGTAGATCTGACTAGAATGGTGTGGGAGTGCATTGCATCTTCGAGACCAAGCTTGGGACAAGCAAGGTGGAATCTTTTACCACTGAATCGTTCTCTAGGGTTTGTTAAGTCAAAACCCTCAAAACCCCCAATGCTAGGCTCACTAGCTAGAAGCTAGATCTCAAAATATGATCATACATGAATGAATGAGTAGAGGCCCTTGCCTTTCGTTTATACTTTTTGGCTCACCTTGTCCCTCTAAAGTGACTTTCATTTTATTAATATTTAATTAATTAATTAAATCACTTCAATTAATTAATTAACCTTTTTACCTCTGAAAAGCTCCTTATCTCTCCTTGTGGCTTCCCTAGCCACTGAAAGTCACTTATCACTATCCCATCCTGTAGTGTTTCTCCTCCCGTTTCCAATGAGCTATTACACTGAGAGGTTCCTCCAAGTAATGTGCCCAAACTGACCTTTTCAATGAATTTAATTAACTTATAGCCCAAAATAGTCAAAATCATGAAAATCGTCGGAATGCAATGGAACCAAAGCCAACCTGTGCGGAATGTCTCATAATGATGAGATGGGATGAGTGATGCAAGTTGGACCCCAAAATGACTCTCAATAAGCCCTGTACTCGCTATAACATCCATCTGGCTACTCTGGTCATCATAAACCTCTGCAATGTAATGATGCCCCGAAGTGGGGACATTACATTCTCTGTTGATGGAAGAGGAGTATCATGAGGGAATGAAGCTTTATTTCTTCTAGTGTAGGTCAGATATTCCCTCCTCAAGTCCTTCTTTTGATCATTTGTCAATTTATTCAAGGCTCGGATTATCCCCTCCCTTTCTCCTCTTCTTCTGACTTCATTGATCTGCTCTTGGGTAACCTGTTCTTCTTCAAAAGTGAAAATCATATCAATGAAGTTCATATCATCAGGATAATATTCGTCTCATTGGGGGAATTCATCTTCCCTATGGGTTTCTTGGCACGGGAGGCACCAAGCTTCTACATTAACTGTACCAACAAGTTTCAAAGTATCTGGAGCCTTTTCCTCTTGTTGAGGTCTTGGTTTCCAACCTGTGGCATATCTATGTTGTTTGGAAAAATGAGGTTTGAGAGTAGATTGATTTATTTCCACTACAGTCATATGGCTCATAAGCTGATTCTTCACCTAAACAAACTGAGTATTCATCTGGTCTATCTTTTGACTTAGGAGAGCAATCAGATCAGGAGCACTGTTGTTGAAAATTTTAGTCTTTTCTTCTACTCTGACACAAGGGTAGTGAAAAGGTTCCACCCTTGAATCAAGGAGGTTTTCTTCAATATCAACATTGTACTCTTTGGATAATGCCAATGCTGCGGGATTTTTGTCTTTGAGAATGAATCTAAACTTCCCTTCAAAAGCATTCATGTAAAGGAGATGAACTGATGATGTTGTAGGACAAAAATCTATTGGAATTTGATTGTACAACCTGTCAAACCTAGAATTGAATTCCTTTACTATCTCTTTCTCCTTTTTTTTTATCTAATTAAATTGAGCCCCAAGTGTCCCACCATCTACCTTTGTTGACCATCTATTCTTGAAAGAGTTGGAAAAAGCGTCATAAGATGTGAGATAATTGTTAGAGAGTCCTCTGAACCAATCAAGGGCTTCTTTGGTTAATGATGAGGCAAATAACTTCATGGCCACATCTTCATGCTCAATACCTAAATTTTCCATGTCTCAACCCATGACATAAATATGATCTTCAATGGTTATCACATTGTTTCCTGGGAACTTTGGAAACCACTTGTTGACTTCCTTTGGCATTGTATTAGGGTAACCTTGGATATTGGCCATGTTAAGGGGTTTGTAGAGGTCTTTTTCCCAAGGGAGAGCCATTGGAGCAAGAGGAAGGGTATTATGGAAAAGGGTTTTAACAATGGGAGGCTTGAGAGGAGGCCTTCTTTGGTAGACTTTAGAAGGCTTGAACTTCCCAGGGGGAAAAGGTTTGGGAAAGTAAGGGTTCTAGGAAGGTGGAGTCACCAGATGAGTTTCAAAATGAGCTCATCAAGAAAGGTGGAAAGGGAACGTCCCTTGGGTGGAGTTTTCAGGCAAGCTAAAGGAAAGGCTTTGGGATAGCTTGCCAAAGTGTCGTTAGGGTTCTGAAGAGGATTCAAAATCCTCCCGGACAACAACGCCAAAATGTTATCACACAAGTTATAGGTTGGGAAAAAATCCAACCACTAAATGGCAACTAAGAGATCACCTACCCACTATCACCTTAGGCAGGTGTCCCTGTCACTTTAGAGGTGAGGTAGTCACCTCAAAGGGGGGATCTCAATGACCCTAGGGGGAATGAGATGAAAATGGATGAAGATGGAGATGAAGTCCCTAGAAGTCAAGTCTAAATGGTATGAAGGTCGTTGAATGAGGTCTTGAAAAGGTCCAAGGGTTTCCAAGTATGTGGAGTAACCTATGTTGACCGCCTCTCCAACTAGGGGGTCAAATCTATGTTCCATGAAGAGGTGCATCATCATATGCTCATTTGTCGAATAATATTTGGTTCTACAGGGCATTTTTGGCCCCAACACTTCCTTTTGTAAACATAATTTCCGCACCCATGCATGGGTCAATAATGTAATAGGTCTGCATTGGTCATAGTTAGGTCAGTTACCTTGGGATGGGTTCATTGAGAGAGTTCCTTTCACCGAGGGTTTTTTATCCTCAGGTTATCAATTGGATTTTTCAGCCTTATTGATTTCCCTTGAGTTTTTCCCTCACACTTGCAATAATTCCTCCAGAGTGGTGAAGGGCGTTCTAATGGGTTTATCCTCTGGTAACTATTGTTTAGGGATGATTTAAATGACCATGTAAGACATCTTAGAAAGTTTTGCGGAATTCCATCGAGTCTAGATTAGTTTTTTTTAATTAATTAATTTTTAATTAAATTTCCCTAAGTTTGGAGGTTTAATTATTTAATTAATTAATTATTTTTGAGAAAAAAATGTAAAAACTAGGTCCTTGAACTTTTGATAGGGGTATTTGTGCTCAAAAGAAATGGAATGGGACTCCCTACACCCTTGGACCAAGTTTCAGCTCAGTCGGACAACTTTTTCTATGTGTTTGTCCACCATGAGTGTCAGTTAGTCAAAACAACAATTTTAATTGCTAAGTCTTGATAAAATCAAAATTGTAATTTTTGTAAATATGAGCTAAAGAGTGGAAGTAAAGATGGATAAAGGTAAGATATATTTTTCCTAACCTTTTCCAACCCTCACATCACTCCCTCACCTAGCCATTAAGCAAAAACGTCACTTTTCCTAGAGTGGTGTGCCTCCCTTCTAGAAAGTCTCCAAAAAGTGAAAAAATAATAAAAATAATAATGGGAGACTTATCCTATCCCTTGGTGTGCCTCCCTAGACCCTACAACTCATCATTTGACTTGTCAAAGCCTTGCCAACTCACTCCAACTCATTTCCACTTCATCCATCCATGCCAAAACCCTAACTTACCAAAACCCTAAAAGTGACTTTTCTTTGATGTGTGACACTTGTAACTCATCCAAGAGGGGTAGCTTTGCCTCCCAAAGTATAAATAGAACCCCTCCCTCACTCATTCCTCACCATATCTTGAGCTATTGTTATGCTACTTGATTTTCATCACTCACTCTCTCTTTCTTGTCCATCTTTCATCCATTCTTTGGCTCTTAGGGTTTTGGAGCAAGTATTTCTCCAAGATCCACTTTTGAGTAATAAAAGAGAAACTTCAGAGGATATTGGAAGAGCAACGAGTGTTCTTGTTCTTGCTTACACATGAGGTAATATTGTGAATTTGGTATGATGGTTGCATAGATTAGATTCTTGGGTAAAGTTTTTTATTTGGGTAGATCTAACAACGAGTATTATTGTAGATCTATATATGTGGGCTTGCTAATAGGGTGCAAGTATTTCATTTTGTTAGCATATTCAACCATATTATCTTCTTGTATGCATATTATCTTGTCAAGTTTTGCAGGTTTGACTTCAAGGGTTTTATTGGGAATGCCTCAAGGAAGAGTCCTCCCTTAAAACACATTCAAACTCCATATTTCTCATTATTTACTCATTCTTTTATTGTTGTTCACTCCATATAATATTTCAGCTAGCTCAACATCTCATATTGGTCATTTTAATCCACTTTTATCATAGGTTTTTCATGAGAAAAATTTCTGCCCTAAAAACAAAAAAATTTCTTCACATTGTTGGTTGTGTGTAGCTTTTCCAGCAAGCATAGCTTGCTGGTTTTTGCAGGTTTGTAACAGGTTGAGGGGGTTATGCTACCCAAAATGATCCACACAACACTCCAAAACCCTTCTCTTAAAGTGGGTAACAAATCTCAACCTCCCTTCTTCCTTTTCTTGCTTCTTGTGCATATATCTACTGTCTTTTGCTGATTTTTAGTGGCTCATAGCTTGGGAGGAGAATTGGTACGACCTACCTCCCATGTGTGAGCTTAGGGTTAGTCCAAATTTCAAGTTTTCCTTTTAAAGATCATCTTCAAAAGGATAAGATGTGGGGTTAGTGAGCATATTGCTAATAGTTGTGTTGCTTACTCTCCTCTCAACCTCTTTGGCACAATAAAGGTAGGCTTGCCTCCACCTTGTGCCATTGAGTAGTTTGTCTTCCTTCTCCTTTTTCTCTTTCAAGATTTTTCTAAGTTTAATAATTACCTACACCTTGGGAAAGAAACTCCCAAAATCGTAAGGCTAGGATAAGTAATGTGTTGATGGGTTTCTAATGCTTTAATGGTTAAAATATTCTAGATCTAGATCTCTTCACACATTAGTCCTTAGCTTAAGCCCTTGGGGCATAATCCATTTGCATGTTTTAAGCCATCTTAAGATCTATCTTGTTTTATATGCTCTAATCCAACACACTAAATGGTTAATGCTTTGATAGTATAGTGAGTGGTTTTATCTTAATGTTATTTCATCTTTAAGGTCATTTGCCACCACACTTAAATTAATGTGTTGTTGGATATCTTGATAGTGTAGGCACACATCTAAATTTTTAAGCTTTCTCTTTCACACTTAATTCTTTCCCTCTTAATTCTCTAACAATCAATGGTTAAGTGGTGATAAGCTTAAATCTTCTTTCTTTCATTGGCAAGTTGTTCTTGCCCTTGTTCATTAGCATTCTTTCATAACAAGCTTCTCATGTTAATGGTTAAATAAATGGTGATGAACTAAATCGTTATTCAACTTGCTTTTACATGCTTTACATGTGTTGATGCTCTTCATTTTCATACTTTATGATACATCTTTATAAGCTCATAAAAGTTTCGGTTTTAGCCTAAAATCACCAATTTAAGGCAACTAAAAGTCACTTAAACACTCCTTGATACACCTAAAAGTCTAACCAATTGATTAATATACTTAATAGACTTAATAGGGAACCTTGAACCATCATCTTCACCATCTAAAATGAGGATTGAGGAGGGCAATGAAAGGTGCTAGGCTGGGGATGGTCTCACGGTGCGGGGCGTCCTTTCCGTAAAAACTCAATTCTTAGGGTTAACCTGTGAAGCTAGGGTAGGCCTTGCTGCCTCACTTCTTGAGCATCCAACAACCATTTGGCAATCGAGGGAGGAGGTTTTTGGCTAAACACTTAGCTAGGATAGTTAAAATTATTCAAATCTTAAAATCCCTTAACTCACTAAGCAAACAATAAGCTTTGGTTTAATTTGATACATCTTAAGGTTTAATACTTGCAACTTAATCTTTCAATCTCATAATACAAGTAACTCTTTGTGAGTAATCAACTAAGTGTCTTAATCTTGTGGAACACTTGCATTCAAAGCTTCTTGATTTTCTAAGTGTTCTTGTGAATCTTTGAGTGTTGATGTTGCCATTGAGGGGCAGTCCAATAGAGTAAGTGCTATTGGGGCATGCTTTGGCTTGATGTGTTGATGATGCTTGTGCCTTGATCTTCTTTAATATCTTGCACATTCAAGCAAATGTGGTTAGCTTGTTGTATTATATTACTGTGTATCTAGCATTCTTTATTGGAAGAACTTGTATCTAACATTTTGAAGAGTAACTATTCTTTTGTAATCTTTGTAATCATATGGTAACGAAACACCGTTACATTTAGTTGACCCCTTGCCCAACCTTAGGCAATAGTCTTAGTTGACCTAGGGAAAGACTTGCTTGACATAGAAACTCTTGCATCTTGCATTGCTTCTTTTGCATCATAGGTTAGACTCCCCCAAACCTTAACTAATTAAAAACAACTCCTAGAAATCAAACTCTAAATCTCATGTAGAAACTAGGGTCTACTCCCCTTGGCTTCCCTGGGAGTAAGCCTAGACGTAAGAGGTTCAATCCAAAGTGACAGGATGGGATTTGAACCTAGACATTGTGCCTCCAAGGACACACTAAGTGAGCAGGACTTGGCTCACATTTGCCAGTGTGTATAAGGACGACAACAACCCGCAAATGGTGAAATACCTGCCTGAGACACAATAAAAACAAGCATATGTTGCAATATAATCCAATGGACAAGCAAGTGAATCTTGCTGTCCCTAATAAAAACAGTTAGTAATTAATGTATATGATCAAATAAATATATCTAAATTAGCATAAAACAAATGCAAGGCTAGTTAACAATGTCAAAACAAAATCAACATTTGACTATGAATTATGTGAAGTACTTTGAGAGAAAATAAGAGGTCTGTTATGAAGTGATTTTCTGCAGTAAATTATCAGCCTTATAGCTGTATCATTCAAATGTGTACAACAACAAAATCAACCATCAAAATGTGCCCCAAATTAGCCTAAAAAGTGCGCCCTAATTAGTAGGTTAGGTGAGTGAAGTTTGGGGGCTTTCTTAGGGTTAGTTTGTGAGATATTAGTGGTCTAGGGTTAGGGTTTTCTACAGCCTTATGGCTGTAGGAAAAAATTTAGTGCAAAAAACAAACTATTGGGAGAAAGAGGATGCCTCAATGAGGCAAGAGAGCCAAAGGATCAAGGAACATTTTCCCAAAGAGAGAGACTCAAACCTTGTAGAATCACATTTTCCAAGGCAATGATTTTGTTTCTCTAATGAAATAATAAATGACTAGTGCTATTAACAATTGGGTTAATGTGGTCATGCAAATAAATAACTAAAGAAGCTACCTCCTTGGGGGTGTAAATCATCTTACTCCTCGAGGCAAGTTTCTCTAGCTAGGGTTTAAGCTAAGAGGGTGTATGCCCTTATACTTCTATTAGCAATCCCTTGTTTAACCAATAATATGAAGAACAAAATGATGAAGACTATGATGGTGGTGTATGCCCTTATAATTCCCACCTAGCTCCTAACACAATAACCTTGACTTGAGACAAATGATAGCATGAAAGTAAAAACCATACCAATTAAAGGAAAAATGCTAAGATAATCCACCACAATAGCAAGAGAGAAGATTTCCAAGGCTAGCACATCACTTCCATCAACCATAACATCAAAATATAGCCATAAACAAGAGCCAAGAGAGATAATTTGCCAAAGGTAGCGAAAATTTCAGACCAAGTACTTCTCACAAGAGGGAGAGTATGTTAAAATGAGATCTTATGATCTCTTATTTATACAAAATGTCACCAAGATGACTTTTCCACATATTTAGGGGTAAACCACAAGACTAGGGGTCAAAAACCCTATTCTTTCCCCCTTAAAAAAGTAATATCAAACAATTCATTAAAAATTCACTTTTGCACATAAGAAAAACCCTAATTCATATGGATGTCACCCCTTTATGGGACGTTTTGGCACAAAGAGGAGGTCGTTGGTGATGGAGGAGAGTGGAGGGGATTCCCAAAGCCATATATCAAGAAGTAAGAGAATTTCCTTCACGATTCCTTCAAAACGTCCATGTGCCATCGCATGTCACCTCACCACCATGCCCTAACCCCCCTAGGTGACGTCATGCTAAAAAAGGAGACGTTTTGTCTCTCCTAGAAAAAACGTTTGGCATGTGGGAGCTAGGATACATCATCCAAGTCATATTCAAGGCCTTTCAAGTTTGATATTTCTCATCCAGCATGCAGGCTCTTGACATCCACCTGTGGGCTTCAAACCCCATGGAAGCCCAAGCTAGGCTTATTCTTCCAAAACTGTCCACCAACTAGGTCCTACAAAGACAAATAAGCACACCCTCCAAGGATATCAATTCATAACATCATGATATGTGAATCCAATCAATAAATGAGCCACCTAAGAATGTGCATCAAAGATCACTATATCAAATAGTTAATTTCTCAAAGATATTATGCGACTTGTCAAGCTTGAATATGGGAGGGTTGACGAGGTGTCCTATTGGGTAGTTCTTGCCCTAGGTCAATGAAAGTTTCCAAGAGATCCCTCTCTAAGTCATGTAAAGTGGGTGATGTGTTTGGGGTCAAGACTCAAAGGGCATAGGGCTCATGACATACAAGAGGTCGTAGTGTCTCATTCATGGGTTCCTTTGTAGAGGGTGTGTAGTACCTTTGTCCGCAATGAACTTTTTCCAAGCCCATTATTTGCCATACTTTTATTCTTTCATAATTTTAAGGAAAGTTTGAAGGCCACTGCCCTGGCATGGTGTCCAGATAATGACAATGTCACCCACAAACACCTAGTGGAAATGAGAAGGTTGGCTCGTGATGAAAACCCCTTTCTCTCATCCATGCAACTGAGAGCCATTACCCTGGTTTGGTGACCATATAATTGTAATGTCATACCACTAGATATTCATGGATGTGATAGGTTGGATCATGATGAGACCTCCTGATCTGAAAATAGAAGGCTGACTTGTTATTCTATGCAAGCACCCGCTACTTCATTAAAATAAACTTTACAGGACCTTGCTTCATGTGTTAAAATATGCCATATAAACTATGTGCTAAGTTTTATGCTTCTTCTTGTAAATGTTTATGTGTGAGGAATTGTTCTTTTAAATGGTTAAATATGTTCTTTAAATGAAAACACAACAACATAAATTGCAGCAAATAAACCATCAAACTCAGTACAATCACAACATGATAAAGGAGTTCACCCCCTCCGGGATACATCTCCTTGAGCCTCCATAATGGACTTGGCTATCTGGGATTAATTAGTCAAAAGTTATTTTACAAGCTGCTGCTCAAATCCAATGGAAAAACAGACTATACCATTGAGATCATAACACATAAAAACCCCAAAAATGACTAATAGAACTCTGAAAACGGATCATGGCTCATCCGGGCATGACCTCTTCTACATGTGGCCATAAGCTTCCCTGAGATTCTCTATGGAAAAAACACCTGTAAAAGTCCTCAAAAGCCTCTGAAACCTATCCCAATGTGTTTAGAGCATATCAATTATCCAAAAATGATTATTCATTCACATAAAACAAACATAGGCTCACCAAACCATGTCCTCCATCAAATAGGGCTTCAAGCTCCCTGGAGCTTCCTGGAACTTCAATGGTGAAAAAATTGCTGAAGAAGTCTTCAAGTGGCCTTGAAAACAACACCAATGGATCCATCACGTCCAAAAACCCCTGGCTGGGCTTTTACGACACCTCAATCGGTCAAAAACTGAGAAAGTTAGACCTCCTCCATTTTCCTCCTTCTACTTTGCTAGAACTGGTTCTACAGAATGCACCTCTGTGTGCATGAACCAAGAACATGCTCCAAAACACGCATTAAAACCTGGCACCGAGTGGTTTCGAATAACCGTGCAAGCTGTAGGATGGTTAGGGCGCCTCCAGCCCCCAACCACCTAGCTCTTGGGCATATGCAATCCTCCATACGACCGACGCAAAGGGCTAAAACACAAAAGCAAATCAGAATATGACACATGTTGGGTTGGTTTTTAAACCATTTTAAACCAACTTTAAAAATATCACGCGCATATATCAATGGGTCATATAACACATACAAATCGGGTCATAAAATGGTTATATGCGTTGGTAATAGAACCGGGGGCTACATTATGTTGGTTGTGGAGCCTGATTATCTTCCTGATGCAGAGGTCCTTTGCTTTCAGCCGTGTCTATACCCCATGAAGTATTTACACCCCAGAAGTATGTACACTCTTCCATGCGGGGGAGTGCAGAGGGGGGGTACCCCCTCTGTGGGGTCCGGGGGGTTTGGGGGCAAGCGTGCCCCCAACGGGGGTTCGGGGGCGAAGCCCCCGAAGCAAAAATTGCCTTATAAAAGTATATTGTAATTTCATTGTAAATCTGGACCGTTCATTATAAGGTCGTAGATATAACGGTAGAGATTATGTTAGGGTTTTTTGCCCTAGAAGGCAACCCTCTTTTATGAGGGAAATGTATTGCGGCTATGTATGAGGGTGAATATTGTATTCTGAGAGAGGAGACTGTGAGAGAAAGAAGAGGAAGTTACATCGGGTTTTGCTGTAGGTTGTATCCCTTCATTTGTTGGATAATAATAAACGAAGAACCTGGCAATTTCTCTGGTGGACGTAGCCCACACTGGGTGAACCACGTAAATCTATGTCTCTCTTGTATTGTGTGTCTTCTGTGTTTTTTGTTTCTGCATTTGTTTTATTTTATTGCTCCTTGCTCCTGTTTTTCTAACAACTGGTATCAGAGCGTAAGGTAACTCGCAGGAAAGAGGATTCCTGGTTCGAGTGGGAGCAGTGTCGGAAGATGGAAAGTTTAGGGTCGAGAAATTTAACGGAAAAAACTACCAGTTATGGAAGATGCAGATGGAAGACTATTTATATCAGAAGGATCTATTCCTACCATTGAGTGGAGTAGCAAAGAAGCCAGCGGCCATGAAGGACAAATAATGGGAGATTCTTGACAGAAAGGCTCTAGGAACGATACGGCTGAGCCTGGCAGCATCGGTGGCTTTCAATATTTCTAAAGAAAAGACAACGAAGGATTTGATGGATGCGCTGGCCAAATTGTATGAAAAACCCTCAGCATCGAATAAGGTATTTATAATGAAGAGATTATTTAATATGAAGATGTCAGAAGGTGGGTTTGTTGCAGATCATTTAAATGAATTTAATACGGTTACTAATCAACTAAGTTAAAGGAAAAGGGAAAGGGCTCAGGAAACCGCGGAAATTCTAGGAAGGGCAGATCCAAATCCAGACTTGGAAAGATAGAGTGTTGGAATTGTGGGAAGAAAGGACATCCGAAGAAAGACTGCAGAGCTCCAAAGAAACAAAGATATGGACAACAGGAGAGAAATCAGGAAGCAAATGTAACAGGTGATGTGTTACAAGATGCTTTGATTCTTTCTATAGATAATATTTCTGAATCTTGGGTAGTAGATTCAGGAGCTTCATTTCATGCCACACCTGATAGGAAACAT
>ML796857.1:250642-266378 GCA_009831015.1 Picea engelmannii
GTAACCAGGGAGAAACTGAGTTCTTGCTCAGTTTCAGTTGGTCTTCAAGATTGAATATGAAGATGAGAAATTTTCCAGGTCCAAGAAGGTTCAAAGTCCAGCATATACAGCAGCAGTGGAGTTGTTGAGATCAGTCTCCAAGTCGGAGATTGTTGGTTGTGGAGCCTGATTATCTTCCTGATGCAGAGGTCCTTTGATTTCAGCTGTGTCTATACCCCATGAACTATTTACACCCCAGAAGTATGTACACTCTTCCACGCGGGGGAGTGCAGAGGGGGGGTACCCCCTCTGCGGGGTCCGGGGGGGTCTGGGCGCAAGCCCTCGAAGCAAAAATTGCCTTATAAAAGTATATTGTAATTTCATTGTAAATCTGGACCATTCATTATAAGGTCGTAGATCTATCGGTAGAGATTATGTTAGGGTTTTTTTCCCTAGAAGGAAACCCTCTTTTATGAGGGAAATGTATTGCGACTATGTATGAGGGTGAATATTGTATTCTGAGAGAGGAGACTGTGAGAGAAAGAAGAGGAAGTTACAGCGGGTTTTGCTGTAGGTTGTATCCCTTCATTTGATGGATAATAATAAACAAAGGACCTGGCGATTTCTCTAGTGGACGTAGCCCACACTGGGTGAACCACGTAAATCTGTGTCTCTCTTGTATTGTGTGTCTTCTGTGTTTTTTGTTTCTGCATTTGTTTTATTTTATTGCTCCGCGGTCCTGTTTTTCTAACACATTACCATTCTCGCACGTATATGGAACGGTTATAACCGTGCTGTGGGTATGGTCACATGCGCCAATGAAAAGAATCGCGGGCCGGGGCTAAGCCCCGGCCCGACCCCCTGCCAAAACAATACAATATGAAGTTCAAATATAATGTTACCCATTTACATTACAAGCAACAATCAATGGTCCGTTGGTCAGATGGTCGGTGCGAAATCATTATGTGGTGGGGAGGTCCGGGGGTCAAACCCCGCGGCCTCCATATAATTTTAATAAACGAACAATTAACCAATAAATGAGGGACATGTGGCGCCCATGGATTGGGCCACGTGCCCTCATACCATTTGCCACACAAATAACATGTGTCAATACCACATTCGTCCAAATGCTAACCAGTAAATGCCTGCCACATCAGCGCTGTACAGTCATCGTATGGAATGTACGACCTTTTCACGTCACCACTGTATGGACTATATGAACAGGTACAGTCAACATTAAATTTTTGCCTGTTTGCCTTGGCGAACAGATCGCGATAACTTCTCCATACGAACTCCGTTTGAGAAAGTAAATATACCGCCGGAATCAGGAAGACGAGACAGATGCAATGACACCGTTTTCATCGCATTCCGAACACTTTGAAAATTGAGCAAAATTTTTCCCCCTGGTCCAGATTTTGATCACCTCCTATCCTTCAACTAACCTTTTAATCATTTTAAATCATAT
The DNA here is from genome assembly GCA_009831015.1 of Picea engelmannii. Lineage (NCBI taxonomy): Eukaryota > Viridiplantae > Streptophyta > Pinopsida > Pinales > Pinaceae > Picea > Picea engelmannii. Next base: position 252,087 of record ML796857.1, read on the forward strand.
TTCATTGTGGGTCCCCCTTTACTCAAAGATAACCGTTTCACTGCTTTCTTGGGTGATCCTTGGGTGAAGCATCTAGAAGATTCATACATAGGAATTTATCTTTTACTCAACATCAATCCCTCTGGTCCTTCAACCCCTTCTTTCCATAGAATGAGGGACAACCCCTTCTTAGGTCAATACACCTTAAAATCCCAAGAGATAAGAAAATGGGGGGGAATAGTGATGGAAAGTGGTAAGTATGGTCGAGAATGGTACGATGGCTCTTCAAGGGAGTTCCTAGTAGCAAACCCATCCCCAAGGAAGGCCACTTACTTGACTCAAAGAAGTTTGAAATGCACAATGATTGGGTATTCTGATGAGAAGAAAGGGTATCGACTTTTGTTCGATGGAAAATTTATTGTGAGCAGGGATGTCATTTTTGATGAAAATGAAAGTAAAAGTGCTGACGAAATAGAAAGTATTCTTCAAAAGTTAGAAGCTAAAGAAAATCAAAGAAAAGGAAAAGTTCAAAGTTCGCCAAATTCACTTAATTGGTATGAACTTGATTTTCCTTCATCTGAAGATGTTTCATCCAGTCTGATTACTTCGACAACATCTGATTCTTCCAACAGTTCATTTGAATCTCCTAGCAGTGGCATTTCTTCAGACAATGATTCTCCACCTCCAAACTCTTCAACTGATCGACAAACACCAATTTACATTAATCCAATTTATAATAATGGTAATTCAGATCCCCAAACTAGTGAACATCAACTGCCAAAGTGGGCAGTTCAACTTTTGAAAGATGTAAGGCCTGATGAGAAAAATAAAACAGGAACAAGGGGATCATACAATAATGAAGGGAATTTTGCCTTAGTAGCGAATGATTTTACTAAACCTTCCACCTACAAGGAAGCAGTCAAACATAAAGAATGGCAACAGGCTATGGTTGAGGAATATCAAGCAGTCATTGATAACAACACTTGGAAAATTGTTGATTGTCCTACAAGTGTTAAACCCATCGGATGCAAATGGGTTTACAGAATTAAATACAACCAACATGGCGAAATTGACAAGTATAAATCTCGACTTGTGGCTAAAGGTTTCGCGCAGCAGGAAGGCATTGATTATGAGGAAACTTTTGCTCCTACAGCTAAATGGAATACCATCTGATTAACACTTGCATTGGCCACTCGGAAAGGTTGGAAAGTCCATCAAATGGATGTAAAAAGTGATTTTCTCAATGGAGATTTACAGGAAGATGTCTATATGCAGCAACCACCCGGTTTTGAAATTGCAGGGCAGGAACATAAAGTCTGCAATTTAATTAAGGCTTTATATGGGTTAAAGCAAGCTCCTCGAGCTTGGTATATCAAAATGGATGAATACCTTAGGAAGGTTGGTTTTCATCGCAGTGAATCTGATGATACGTTTTATATCCGTCAACAGGGTTCTTATCTGGTGATTCTTATTATGTTTGTAGATGATTTGCTCATTACAGGAAACAATGAGGATCATATTGCACGGGTGAAAAAGGAGTTACATGCAGGTTTTAAGATGACATATTTGGGACTCCTTCACTACTATCTTGGTGTTGAAGTATTCCAACGTCCCCATCATATTTTCATTTCTCAGCGTAAGTGTGCAGCAGAACTTCTTCAGCGGTTTGGCATGCAGGATTGTAAGTCCTCTCTTACCCCTATGGAACAAAACTTGAAACTTTCAAAATTTGAAGGGGGGGAATTGGTAGACAACACTCTTTATCGACAATTGATTGACATCTTGATTTATTTGACAAACACTCGCCCAGATCTATCTTATGCAGTCAGTATTCTTTCTCACTTTATGCAACAACCCCGAGACAGTCACTGTAATGCAGCCAAAAGAGTTCTTCGATATATCCAAGGAACAAAAGATTTTGGTCTTCTTTACAAAAAGACTAAAAATTTTGTACTTGGTGGTTTTTCAGATGCTGATTTTGCAGGGAGTATTGATGATCGTGCATCAACATCAGGTTATTCAATGAACATGGGTTCCGCAGTAGTATCTTGGAATTGTAAGAAACAAGCAACAGTTGCTACTTCTACAACAGAAGCATAATACATTTTAGCATGGGAAGCAACATGTGAAATTGTTTGGTTACACAGGATTTTACAGGACTTGGGCATTTCTCAAGCAGAAGCTACATCATTATTCATCGACAGCCAGTCATCCATTAAGCTTGCCAGTAATCCAGTTTTTCATTCAAAGACAAAGCACGTGGACACCAAGTATCATCATATCAGATTGCTTATTGCAAAGGATGTCATCAAGCCAATTTATTGTCCATCAGAAGATCAGATCTCTGACATTTTCACGAAACCTCTTGGCAGAATAAAATTTACTAAGTTCAGGGATGAACTTGGTATCTGTTGTAATGTATTTTTGGATCATAGGGGGGAATGTTAGATAATCCAAAATACAATTATAATAGTTTATAAAGTTAGAATAAATTGATTATTAATCTAGAATATTAAATTAATAATCTAGAATATTTGATAAATAAATGTATACTTTTAGAGATACATTATTGTTGTAAAAGATATGACTCTAAAGAGGTGTCGTATCTTAGGCTCTAAATTAGGAGTTTTGTTTTAAGTTTGTTAAGATAGCATTTATTGTAAATGGACACTTGTTTATTTAATAAGTGATCCATATCTTGAGTTTGTTAGGACTTTTAGCTTATATATATCTCATTGCAAGAGTATTGAGTTGTTGGGATGTAAACTCTTGCAATGTTCCTTATGTAATTTCTTTTCCTATTAATAAAATTGTGTGTCTGAGGACACTTCGGCCATTACAACCACCAAGGTGAAGTAGGGAAAAAGGCATAATGTCCAAGCAAATATCACGAAGTCTAGAGAAATATAAGATACAACATACTCAAATGACTTAAAGATTGAAATGATGCTTACCATAATATTGAATTGGACCTCATGGAGTAAGGCCCACTGCCTTCCAGAAGCCAGCTGATGTGGTGGATGCCATCTGGAAATCTGCGACCATCTGTGGTGGTGAGGAGGGTCTCCATATGTGCAAAAGGGTACTGCTGGTCATGTAGTCTCTCGATGTTGAAATAATGTAACTGCAAAGTGTATTCTGATTATTATTGATATATTATTCATTGGATCAATCCCCATTGTGGATTGATCATGTTGACTATTGTAAAAGGACCAAATCCCCTTTTGCGAATTGGTCATAATGTAATTGTAATAGGCAAAAGAAGAAGTTGGCCCCATAATATATTTAAGAGGCCCCATAATATAATAAAGGTGGTTATAACCACCCATATTGAGAAGTCGGCCCTGCCAGTGAAGAGACACTTCACACATGCCAGATTTGTATAAATAAGGAGGCTAGCACCTCACTTAGACACACACTCACTTGTTCATTGAGAGACAAGTTTCAGAACTGCAGTTGGAGAAGAGAGAGAGAGAGAGAGAGGCACATCTTTAGGAGAGGACTTTATGTATTTTCTTGATTTATCTCTTGGCATTGTATTGGCTATCTATAATAAGGAAGTTTTGCTGGGCTTTCTTCTCCTAGAGGGTTTCCCAGGATAAATGCTGTGTCTCTTGTGATTGTGTATTTCTCAGTGATCTTGTCTTATGTTGTTGTTATCTATTGAAATGAAAAGAACTATAATAATGGCTTAAACATTAACATGGTATCAGAGCCAAGCTGAAGAAAGCATCTTTCACAAGAGTGAAAAATGTCACTGTTGTCGTACATGCAAATTAGGGATTTTTTATGGTGAAGCATTTCAACCCTAAAACTATCTAGAAAAGTGCACCCTCCCCCAAGGATTACTTTGGCACTCTCAGTGCACCTTTTCAGTTGCTAGATCTCCTGGAAAGTGAAACCCTAGTTTCACAAAGTACCAGAAGTACCAGAAAACTAGTGTACCAGAAGTACCAGAGTACTAGAGGTACCAGAAAACTAGAAGCACCAGTCCATAAATCCACAGATCAAGTTTGGAGGAGAAAAAGTTGGATTTTCTCAGATCCAAACACACCAGGCTACCCACCTCAGCCAAGTGCACCTCCTGGTAAGTTCAGAATTTGATTTTGAGCATTTTTATTTTTCGGTCATTTTCCTAGCTCAAGGTAAAAAATGTCTACAAGCACTAAGCTTGTTGACAAGCTGGAAGGTGTGGAAAACTTCCATGACTAGAAGTATAGGATTGGACTCATTCTTGAAGAGAATGACCTAGAAAAATTCGTCAAAGGAGAAATTTCGGAACCTGACGATGCTGCAGAAAAAGCCAAGCATCAAAAGGACACAGTCAGGGCCAAAAGAATCATTGCAGATTCAATCAAAGACCACCTAATTCCTTATGTGTCATCAAAGAAGATTCCGAAAGAAATGTTTGATTCCTTGACCAGAATATATGAAGGGAAGAACATAAACCGGAAGATGAATCTAAGAACTCAACTGAAGAACACAAGGATGCAGAAAGGAGAAACGATTCATGAATATTTTTCTAGAATCTCAGAATTCAAAGAACAGTTAGAAGAGATTGGAGACACCATAGATGAAGACGAACTCATAATGATGGCCCTAAATGGTCTCACAAGACCTTGGGTTGCATTCATCCAAACAATATGTACCAGAACAAAGAAACTGAAGTTTGATGGTCTATGGGAAGAATGCATCCAAGAAGAAACAAGAGTAGCTAACTGTGAAGCGCTACTGGCAAGAGACGATGATCAAGCCCTAGCTACTCACACCAAAAGAGGAAGGAAGAAACCCTACTTCTAGAAGGAGACTCATAAAGATCCTCAACCGCCAAACAAATTCAATTATAAAGAATCTCATCCAAGGAGATTTCAGAAGAAAGGACAACGAAAAGAAAGAGATTACTCATCTGTACAATGCTACCATTGTGACAAGATGGGACACATTGCGAAATTCTGTGCAGCCAGACGAGAAGAATACAAGAGGAAACATAAGAGGCACCATGCCCATGCAGTCAAAGATGAAGAGACACCCACAAAGATGATAAGAGAATAGATTAAAGACCATGTCTTAATCTCGACCCTCTTAGGATCGGTAACACCTGGAGAGGACACTTGGCTCATTAATAGTGGTGCATCAAAGCACATGATAGGTCAAAGAGACATCCTCTCTTGTATTTTAGAAAAGAATTTTTCTCAAAAAGTGACACTTGGAGATGATTACCAATATCCCATCAAGGGAGTGGGAGAATCAAACTACAAACTGAATTCAGGGAATTCATTGAAGATGAAGGATGTACTATATGTACCAGGTTTGAAAAAGAACCTACTCTCCATTTCATCTTTAGGAAAGAAAGGCTTCAGATTTGCCTTTATAGATGGAGAAGTTATCATGTGGGCTAAAGGAGAAACCATAAATGAAGCAATCATCATTGGAAAAGAAGATAATGGCTTGTATAAGCTAAAGGGTCACTCAAAAGCTGCCATGACCCACGCCATTGAAAACTCATGTGAACTTTGTCATAGAATATTATCTCACATCAACTACAAGGTGCTACCATACATATGCAAAGTGGTCACATGTTTACTAGAACTCAAGGTTGACCATGAAGGCGTATGCAATGGATGTGCACAAGGGAAGAACATCAAGAACCCTTTTCCAAAGAGAGACAACAAAGCAGAAGGAGTCCTAGAACTTATTCATTCAGATGTGTGTGGCCCAATGCCATCGTCCTCCATTAGTGGGTATGTATATTATGTATCATTTATTGATGATTATTCTCGTAAGACCTGGGTGTACTTTTTGAAATCTAAAGATGAAGTGTTTAACAAGTTCAAGGAATTCAAAGCCTTGATAGAGAATCTTTCTGAAAGAAAGATTAAGATACTCAGGTTAGATAATGGAGGAGAATATACCTCAAAAGAGTTTGTGAACTTCTGCAAAGATGTTGGGATCAAGAGGGAACTCACTACTCCTTATAATCCTCAACAAAACGGTGTAGCTGAAAGAAAGAACAGAACGATAATGGAAGCTGTGAAGACTATGATCCATGATCAAGATCTTCCTATGTGCTTATGGGCAGAAGCAGCAATGGCAGCTGTATATGTGTAGGACTGATTGTCCCATAGTGCACTTGGGTTCAAGATCCCAGAAGAGATGTTCATTAAAAAGAAGCCAAAGGTAATCCATCTCAAAATATTTGGCTGCCTAGTATTTATTCATATACCGAAAAAGAAGAGAAACAAGTTGGAACCTTCAGGAAAGAAGGGAATATTTGTGGGATACTGTGAGGTCTCCAAGGCCTTCATAATTTATATACCAGGTCACCGTCACATTGAGATCAATAGGGATGTGACCTTTGATGAATATGCAATTCTCAAGAAATCAAGAAGATGCCAGCTTGAAGAAGTATATGAAGAGGAAACCAGAATCCCCAGAACTATAGAATCAGTGAGGGAGGTTTCCAGAGCTGCAGAACTAGTGAGGGAAGATGTAGTTTCCCCTGATGAGGAAATTCCAGAAGACCATGACATGGTAGAATTTCAAGAACCACCTTAGATGACGATCCTCCATAAAAGAAAGCCAGCTTGGGCTAGAGAGATTATTCAAGATGGAGAGAAGTATGGTGTTCCCGAAGGAACCACGAGACAGGTGAAAAGACCAAAGCCATTCTCCAGTTATACGACTTTGATATGTGATCTCCTAGAAAAGGAGCCTACCTGCGTTGAAGAAACCATTTAGATGAAATAATGGGAAAATTCCATGATAGAAATACTAATCCATAATAAAGAATAATGTATGGGAAATAGTTCCCAGACCAAAGAGTAAAGACGTGGTATCCTCCAAATGGCTCTTTAAAATAAAACATGCTGCTGATGAAAGTATTGAGAAGTATAAAGCAAGATTTGTCGCTCGTGGCTTTTCTCAAAAGGAAGGCATTGACTATGAAGAGACATTCGCTCCTGTAGCCAGATACACTTCTATCAGAACCATCATAGCCCTTGCAGCTAAGATGAAGTGGAAATTGCACTAGATGGACATAAAGATAGCTTTCCTAAATGGTGTCATCGAAGAGAAAGTGTATATAGAGAAACCTCAAGGATTTGAAGTTGAAGACAGGAAGTCTCATGTCTGGAAGTTGAAGAAATCCTTGTATGGATTGAAACAAGCTCCTAGAACTTGGTATGTCCGTATAGACAATTTACTGACGAGCTTGGGATTTACCAAGAGTAAAGTAGATTCTAACCTCTACTTCAAGGTTATGAACGATGAGCCAGTGATACTATTTCTATATGTGGATGACTTATTCTTAACTGGAGAAGAAAATCTCATGACCGAATGCAAGAAGAAACTCACCTCAAAATTTGAGATGAAAGACCTTGACCTAATGCATTATTTCTTAGGTCTTGAGGTATGGTATAGTCCAGAGAGAATCTTCCTTAATCAAGGGAAGTATGCAGTCAAAATCCTGAAGAGATTCGACATGTTGGAGTGCAAGTCCATGAACACACCCATGGAAGCGAAGCTGAAGCTGCTGGTTGATACTTCGTTAGAATTGATTGATGCCACGCTATATAGATAGATTATTGGATCGCTGATGTACCTGATGAACACCAGACCAGAAATTTGTTTTGCCGTGAACACCTTGAGTCAGTTTTTGGTAGAACCCAGACATGTTCACCTAGTGGCTGCAAAGCATGTGATGAGGTACCTTAAGGGTACATTAGATTATGGTCTTAGTTATGATGGAGACCATGATTTCACATTGAGTGGGTACACTGATTCAGATTGGGCAATAAGTGTTTCTGACAGGAAAAGCACTTCAGGATGCTGTTTTAGTTTGGGATCATCCATGATCTCGTGGAAAAGTAGGAAGCAATCCAACATTGCTCTCAACACAGCGGAAGCAGAATACATTGCTGCATGTTCTGCCACCTGCGAAGCTATATGGCTTCGAAAGTTGTTGATCGGTCTATTTGACCTAGAGATGGAAGCAACCATGATCCTATGTGACAACCAGAGCTGCATAAAGATGACAGAGAATCATGTATTCCATGACAGGTCGAAGCACATAGAGATTCACTATTATTACATCCGTGACATGGTGCAGAGAGGAGCGATAAAGCTCCAGTACATTAGCACGGATGAACAGGTTGCGGATGTGTTGGCCAAGCCTCTATCTCGTGTAAAGTTTGAGCACTTTCAATATAAGCTTGGTATAGTCCGAAAGGACCTTCCTCGAAAGGGGGAGTAGTTTCTGCGATGAGACATCTCTTGCTTCCAGCTTCATTGCTGTGATGTAAAGTAAGAAGATGTGATGTGACTAGTACTGAGCCTCCGGCTCGACAACTATGACGTAAAGATAGTCTAGTATCTTACTTCCAACCTGATGGTTGTGACATAAAGCAAGATGATGTGATGTGACTAGTACTAAGATTCCGTCTTGATAGTTGTGATGTAAAGCTAGTCTAGTATCTTTCTTCCAACTTGATGGTTGTGACGTAAAGCAAGACGATGAGATGAGACTAGTACTGTGATTCCAGCTTAATAGCTGTGACATAAAGCCAGTCTAGTATCTTGCTTCCAGCTTGATTGCTGTGATGTAAAGCAAGACGAGTACCTTGCTTCCAACTTGATTGCTGTGACATAAAGAAAGATGAGTACTGTGCTTCTAGCCTTATAGCTGTGACATAAAGCCAGTTTAGTATTATGATGATGAGCCAACCTCGTGCTGTGATGATGATGTATTAGTTTTATACTAATTCACATTGATGCAAATGATGATTGCATTCCTTTGTGAATGACGATGTTGCCGATGAAGAAAACTTTTGATGACTTATAGATATGCCAGTCAGTGTTCCAAGATGATATTGATGATGTTGTCCTCCTGACGCTATTGATGATAAAGGCCTCTCTCTCATCTGATGCTGCCATAGAATACCCTTCTTGTTAAGGGGGAGTGTTGAAATAATGTAACTGCAAAGTGTATTTTGATTATTATTGATATATTATTCATTGGATCAATCCCCATTGTGGATTGATCATGTTGGCTATTGTAAAAGGACCAAATCCCCTTTTGCGGATTGGTCACAATGTAATTGTAATAGTAATAGGCAAAAGAAGAAGTCGGCCCCAGAATATATTTAAAAGGCCCTAAAATATAATAAAGGTGTTTATAACCACCCAGATTGAGAAGTCGGCCCTGCCAGTGAAGAGACACTTCACACGTGCCAGATTTGTATAAATATGGAGGCTAGTGCCTCACTTAGACACACACTCACTTGCTCACTGAGAGACAAGTTTCAGAACTGCAGTTGGAGAAGAGAGAGAGAGAGAGAGACACATCTTTAGGAGAGGAATTTCTATATTTACTTGAGTTATCTCTTGGCATTGTACTGGCTATCTATAATAAGGGAGTTTTGCTGGGTTTTCTTCCCCTAGAGGGTTTCCCAGGATAAATGTTGTGTCTCTTGTGATTGTGTATTTCTCAGTGATCTTGTATTATGTTGCTGTTATCTATTGAAATGCAAAGAACTACAATATTGGCTTAAACATTAACACTCGACACTCCATATATGCAACCTGAGGGCCTCGAGACATAATCTCCTTAGTTATCCACAAAATGGGGATAACATGGCCTTCAACCCCTCTTCTCATGAGAGAATGGACCATGACCCATTGCCAAAGTTTAGTAGACTATGAGAGGCTCCAGGATGGAAAGTGTTAAGTATGGAGGGTAATGAAACATTACCCTTGAGAGGGCCCCCTAGTAGTACCCCTTTTCCTTAGGCAGTGACAACATAGTTTCAGGGCATAGAAGCTGACCACCAAGGTGAAACAAGGAAGTTGACACAATTTCGCAAACCAATGATCCATTATCCAACTTCAACCAAAGATCCTTATCCACATGCCTGACAAATTAAGCACAACACCTTGCATAAAAGAAGGACTAATATACCTCATGGTGACAATGGCTTACCATCTCCATACTCTGGGTTGCTTGAATGTGATGAGCCTTGGTTGACCAACAGTTGTAAAGGTGAATGAGGGGGTTGTTGGGCTTCCATTTGTGGACATGTTGATCATCATCATGGCTGGTGTTTCCTCCCCAGTTGCACCAGGAAGGACTGATCATCATCATGGTTGGTGTTGCCTCCCCAGTTGCACCAGGAAGGATTGATGGATGAATCACAAAGATTGAACAAGGCACTTGTTCAAAATTCAAAGTTCAGAAGTCCTGCAAGGAATTATTGCCCCTTCTTCTCTTCTTCTCTTCTTCTTCTTTATGCATGATCCATACCCCCATGGGGGAATTTTAATAAAATGATTTAGCATGAGGTATTTTGTATGTAAAAGACTCAGCTCCCCAAGACTTTGTCATTAGTGCATAACTCTAGGGTGTTTTTTTTCACTTGGTTAATTATTCCTCACTTTTCAATGATTTATAATTTTCTAGGTTTTTTCACTCATTCCTCCAAAGCTAGAGTATGTCCTAATGGTTAGGCCTTGGTGTGTTCTATCTGATTTTAGTGTCAATTGTGTATTACCATGCTAATCATTTACCTAGTCTTATGGACATGCATTAGGTCCCTCTAGGATTTTTTAATTGTTCTAATAAAATGTAAAATTTTCGTAAAACGAGATTTTACCTTGTAAATTGATGTAATATTTAAATAAGTGATACTAGGAGGTGTTATATGCCTTGGGGGGTATCGTTTTCTAACTCAAAATACCCCTTTTACTCTTGTACCTACTTTTCGAGAGAAATTATTGACTTTTTCTCATGAAAAATCAATTATTTCCTCAAAAAGGTGAATAAATCAGCTCCCTATTTTTAAGGGAACCTGTCAGAGACATGTTTTTCACTTGTCTTCAGTTCACTTAGCCTCACTAGATGTTAGTGGTAGTTGACGGAAAGTAAAAGGGAGTTGTTGATGAGTTAAGTGATGAGTTGACTCTTATTGATGGAGATCCCAATGTATGGTGCACGCTCCCTCTCAAGAGGTGGCACACTCTCCTTGAGGGCACCAATCCCAAGGACAGAGGTGGTACCCTCTCACTCACCTCTCTTGACTTGTGGTTCACTTAACTGTGGTTTCCAGAGTGGTGGCATAGATCTACCCATCCATTTGGTTTATCTTAGTTGTGTATGTGTTAAAATTGATCCCACATGTAATTGTTGTTTGGTTTATATAGTTTCAGAGAAAATTTGATTTGTAGATTTTGAACATGTCGTGCTACATATTTTGACAAATTCAGATGACTATCTCTTAGTTTACATTTCACATATTGTGCATGAAACCTTATGCAGTGCACACATATTCAATTTATATCCAAGGAAAGGAGCAATTCTTCCCAACTCAGATGCAGACATAATCATACTGAATCCAAATGCAACATTTCAAATATTTGCCAAATCTCACCACTCAAAGATAGACACAAATGTCTACGAAGGTTGGGAAGGAAAGGTAATTTCAGAATATTTCAATATTTCCTCGAGGTTTTTAGTATCAATTGATGTTTTGTTAGATATTTAACTACATGGGTTGGGTTTATATTTTCTGCCATACAGGGTAAAGTTGAAGTTGTTTGGGAACATGACAGATTGATGATTGAGCGAGGATCAGGGCGATACATATCCATGCCTCCTTTTGGCTATCTTTTTGATGGCATGGATAAAATAGATTCAACATACTTGTCTTCTTTAAAAGAACCAATTTATCGATAGGTTATATGAAATCTAAGTGTCCTTGTTCATGCTCGTGTTCGAATTCATGGACAATTGAATTCAAAAAAAGTTTGTCCATGAAAAAAATTTAAATTCACCATTAAGTTTGATAATGGCAATTATGCTAAATCCATTATAACTCCATGTATTTAAAAAATACAAATAATTTTTAACTTCAAATTTGACACAAAAATATGTCAAATTAAATGTCAAGATTGAATGAATGGGCACACATGCACACACAAACATACATATGGTTTTTTTTTCAATATCTTAAGTTGAACAAAAAACAAGTCTTAACATCTAATTTTGAAACTTATATAAAATTCTGCATGGCCAGTGAATTTCGTCATTTAATTTGTTTCTGTTTGAGATTCGACGAAATTTGATTTTTTGTTTAAAAATTTACCACACATGGTCACAAAAGCATAAGACTTGTCAAAGTTACCATTGCTTTCCATGTTAAATCTCTCGTATATATCTACACTAATAAATTGGAAATTAATAAGTGGAATTTGGGTGTCTGTTGCACTGAATATTAGCATCTTTTTGCCTTTCTCAAATCTCACCTCGTCTTTGTTGCCTTTCTGAAATCTCATCTGTAGAGAACAGTCATTTCTTGTTAGAAATCTTCTATATTTATTTTAGCTTCTTATTGTATTTTTTTATAATTTAAAGAGTAATAAATTCAACAAAAAGAATTGTAGTAACCACTTTGCTTGAAAATGACTTGGAAAATTTGAGGAACTCTATGAACATTGAATTAGTTAAGTAAACATGCATATACTTCAATGGACTGAAAGTTTGTTTTCTTGAATTTTACTTTGATAACAATCAATTGTATTTGAATACCAAGTACATGCTGGCTTTAGAATTATTTTCCCAAATGCAGGTAGAATTTACATTGATTAGCAACACATTACATCATCTATGTTTATGAGTTTTAAAATCATTGTCTTGATGCCCTGAATTCAGCATGTTAAATAAGTTAAAGAAAGTGTGAAGTATCTATGTAATCAGATTAATAAAACACCACCTTTTAATTAACTGCAAAAAGAAGCTTCTGATTCCAAGTTGTATTGATATTCTAATTCTTTGAAATGTAAGGAGAGTGTTGTCTTTGTTCCAAGTAATGTTGACACTAGTAAGTTGACTTATGAATGTGATAGTGCTTGAGAATAGAAAGATAGTAAGGTATATTTGTAACTTGCTTTTTGATCTTGATTCTAGGACACTCATTTTACATACACATTCAAATATTCATTATGTGACCCCTCCTCTTAGTAGGGGCACTCACATGCATCTTAATGAGCAGGACAGTTTGGTAGGATTCTGATTATTGGACAATTTGCACCTTTTTCAAGGCATATCATGTCTTCCAAGGAAATGGCCAAACCTCCCAGAGGACTTTGGGGCTATTTGTGCACATTTGGACTCCATCCACACATTCCACGTGGAAAACTCTTGAACTTTGTCCCTATGGATCATTTACTGAGCTGGTTTTTCACCTTTTGTGAAGGCCGACCTGCACATGGAGAGTTACGACCGCTGTGGGGTTTATACGATGACGCGGATGGTTTCACGTAAGAGACTTTGTACATTGAATAAATGATGTGGCACACTTATTATGACTTGGCTATGATTAAAAGGACCCGACATGAAGACTAATGGGTTAAACATGAGGGCCAAACCCTTGTATTTTGATGTCATTATGAAAATTGGGGGTTTTATGACTTGTTTTTGAGCTTGAGAAGCCCCTCCTATGCTTCATGGAGGCCCCTTGACCCAAGGTATGACCATGGGCATTCATTTGAGACATTACTTGGAGGTATTGGAGCATTATTTGGCCAATTTATGGAGCTGTTTTATTGGAGCCGCCCCCTTTGGAGGGTTTATGTGTAATGTTCCAAAGCTGATTTGTAAGGGAGCTTAGGTGTTTTTTTCTGAATTTGGTGTTTGATTTTTATTTTCTGTTTTGCAGGGTGCCTTCCATATTGCCCCAGAAGGGTTTTACAGAGTTTTACAACATATAGGAGATGAAGATAATACAACAACATATAAAATATCAAGATACAATAGAGAAAATGTAAAGACCTTAATTAATTATAACAACCATTAAATTAGAAAACCACAGTAAAATCTAATAATTACTGCATCTAGCACATTCCAAATCTAATTTTTCATATTAATAAAATTTACTAACTATTTAATTCAAAAGATTCGTAACTCTAACCTGAATCTGATGCTGCTTCCTTAGCTTGAATCTGATGCTGCTCTTTAAGACACCCCAAAACCACTAGTAACGCCTAGCCCTAGGACATCAATGGATGTCCTAGCCCTCCGAGCCCAAAACCTCCTCACCCCCCCAGTGCACTGTAAATTCCACTGTAAACTCACTCTGTCCCAATACTCCAAGTTCTCCCCCCTTGTAGAATGAATTCCCCGCCATCTCCTTCTCCACCTCCCTTATTCCTCCTTCACCGCCCCCGCACATTAACTCCCACCTAACTCTTTATTACACCTTATCCCATTCTTAATGACCTTATCCTATTATTAAATGCCTTATCCCTTATTAAATGCCTTATCAT
>ML796857.1:266478-302162 GCA_009831015.1 Picea engelmannii
TTCATTCTTACTTATTTGATTTTATGTCTATTCTTTGGTTTGGTTTGTTGTTTAACACTGTAATCAACCCAAATTGTCATAAAGACAAAATTCTGTTATGGGTGGTCAAGCCCGGTTTCAAAACTGATAACAACAAAGAGACGAGTTATGACAACAACAAAGATCTATAATTTGGGTCTATTCCATTCACATAACACTTGGATTAGAATTGACATAAATAAAAAAAAAAAACTTGAATTAATATTTGTTCCTAAATTTTACTTGGGATTCTAAATTTTTCTTGGGAAGGTCCATAGGCCCTAAGTGCTAGAACCGTGCTCTGATACCAGATGTAAAGACCTTAATTAATTATAACAACCATTAAATTAGAAAACCACAATAAAATCTAATAATTACTGCATCTAGCACATTCCAAATCTATTTTTTCATATTAATAAAATTTACTGACAATTTAATTCAATTTAATTCAAAAGATTCATAACTCTAACCTGAATCTGATGCTTCTTCCTTAGCTTGAATCTGATGCTGCTCTTTAGGACACCCCAAAACCACTAGTAACGCCTAGCCCTAGGACATCAATGGATGTCCTAGCCCTCCGAGCCCAAAACCTCCTCAGCCCCCCCGGTGCACTGTAAATTCCACTGTAAACTCACTCTGTCCCAATACTCCAAGTTCTCCCCCCTCATAGAATGAATTCCCCGCCATCTCCTTCTCCACCTCCCTTATTCCTCCTTCACCACCCCCGCACATTAACTCCCACCTAACTCTTTATTACACCTTATCCCATTCTTAATGACCTTATCCTATTATTAAATGCCTTATCCCTTATTAAATGCCTTATCATGCCTTATCCCATTCACGGGAACGTAACTTAAATTAGTACTATATTTTTATTATTAAACATTAATTTAATACTTAATTAATTAGTTAATTAATTAATAATCAAATTAATTATATTATATTATAAATTAATCAAATTAATCAAATTAATTTAAACATTATATTATATTATCCACCCCTTATTCAATACTTTTTTTTTGGATTATTTATTAAATTAAAACATCTTAATAATTAAGGGTCATTACAGAAAACACAGTAGAATGATCAACAACTTCAGATCTGACCTTTATTTAGATAATAAGAAGATCCCCATACAATAGATCTATAGATCTGGAATGATATAGACGAAATAAATAAGTTGGCATGAAGATATCTCCCAAGATACACAAGAAGTGAAGAAGCAAGCCTCCAAAGGCCATGTTGACCACCTATTCAACTAGGGGTTCAAATCCATGTACCGTGAAGATATGCATCATCAGATGCTACCAGGTTAGAGACTGTTTGGTTCTACAAGGCATTTTTGGCCTTCAACATGTATTTTTGTAAATGGAAGTTTCGCTCCCCTGCATGGGATAATAATGTAATGGGTCTGCATGGATCATAGTTAGGTCAGTTACCTTAAGAATTCTTCATTAGGAGAGTTCCTTTCACTGAGTGTTTTTTTTCCTCAGGTTAATTTCGCTTAACCAACCTTATTAATTTCCCTTGAGTTTTTCACTCCCACAAATAATTCCTCTAAAGTGGTGAAAGGCATTCTAATGGCTTCGTCCTCTAGTAGCTAGTGTTTAGGAATGATGTAAATGACCATGTAAGACATCTCTCAAAGTTTCGCGGAATTCCGTCGAGTCTAGATAGTTTTTTTTTAATAAATTAAAATTGCCAAAGGTTGGGTAATTTAATTAATTATTTTTAATTATTTTTGAGAAAAAATTGTAAAAACTAGGTCCTTGGACTTTTTCTAGGGGTATTTATGCTCAAAAGAAATGGAATGAGATCCCCTACACCCTTGGACCAAGTTTCAGCTCAGTCGGACAAATTTTGCTAGGTGTTTGTCCATAGAGAGTCTTAGTCAGTGAAAACAACAATTTTAATTGCTAGTCATGACATAGTAAACATGCCATTTTTTGTAATTATGAGCAAATTGAGTAAAGTAAAGGTGGAAAATGATGAGAAAACCCTTTCCTAGCCTACCCAAACCTTATCCTAACCTTTTCACACCCCCTCAACTCAACACTAAAGTGGTGCGCCCTTCCTAGCCTCCCACATCACCATTTAGCCATGGCCGATCCCCACCAACTCATATCCACCTCACCAATCCATGCCCAAACCATAGAGTTGCACCCCCCTCCTTGGGATCCTCACTTATGCTTGGTTGTGGACACTTGGCTTTAATCCAAGAGGGGTAACTTTGTCTCTCCGAGTATAAATAAATGCTCTCTCACCCTCATTTCATCACCATCTCTTGAGCTATTGTTATGCTATCAAATTCTCTCCTCACTCCTCTCATCTTTCCATCTTGCTTTCACTCACTCTTGCTCTCTTTTTGGAGAGGAACTTGTAGCAATTAGTTGCTGCAACTTCCTACTTGCTTAATGAAAAAGGCTTTGGAGGACTTTGAAGTAACACAGATTAGTCTTGGTACTTCCATTTATTTGAGGTGATATTGTTCCTTTGGTGCATTCTATGAGATATTGAGTAGTTTTCCTAAGTGAATTAGTTTTCTTGGGTAGGTTTTGCAATAATGTAGTTGCTGATCTAAGTGAGTTAGATAGTTGATGATATAAAGTAGTTTATGTTATTTGTCTATTTCACTCACATTTGCTCCTATCTCATGGTTTTCTTCAATAGTTGCAGGTTATCTCAAGGGCTTGTAAGACTAACTTTTAGCTAGAAGCTAGTTTTCATAGCCTCCTTGAACCTCTTAGCTTTTATTCTTCTATTTTCTTCTCTTTAATTTTCAGATATTGGTATTGCTAACACTCTAGGATAGGTCATTTTATATAATCAACTTGTTGAAATTTTTATGTAGAAAATTTCTGTGTAAAAACATAAATTTTCCTAACATTGTTGTGTGTTTTGCAGCATTTCCAGCAAGCAATAGCTTGTTGTTTTTTGCAGATTCTCACCAGATCAAGGGGAAGTGCTCCCCACTTTCAGCCATAAAACACACAACGAATGCTCCTCTTGGCTGGGTAACTTTTCCCAACTTCTCATTCTTCTTTTTAGCATTGTAGCAAGCCCAAAGGGGGTCCCCAAGTGGCTTGCATTCTTGTATTTAATTTTCTATTATTGTAAATTGTATTAATGCCTACATCTTGGTGTGAGTTTGGCTAAGCCAACCCCCAAAATCGTAAGGCTAGGACCATCATTTAAATTTCTGCAATTTTCATTTTGTTTGCCCCATTTGTCATTAGGACAAGGTTGTGTGGCTAGGTTGTTTTAGTTTTCTTGTTTCATTATTTTATTTCCAACCCTCTTTGGCACAAAATAGGAAGGCTTGCATCCACCTTGTGGCATTGTAAGTGGTTTGTCTAGTTTATTTCCTTTATTGCAAAGCATTTACATTCTTTTGGTTGCCTACACCTTGGAGTGAAGTTGGCCTATCCAACCTCCAAAATTGCATGCTTAGTGATTTACTTCTAGTGTGTTTATGCTCAATGGATTAAAATTATCTAGAAGTAGATTTCACACATGCTAATGCTAGTTTAGGCCCATGGAGACATAGGATTGATCTCATGCTTTAAGTCTCTTCTCACTTGCAAGTTTTATTTCTCAAGCACTCATCCTTTAATTTGCAAGCAATATGGGCATGTGAATGGTGTAAAACAATCTACCTTTCATTTCAGCGAGTTTTTCAAGTTCTTTACATTCTTTCATGCATTATTTTATGGTTTAAGAAATTTACATTGACAAACTTGTAAATTTCGGTTTTTGCATATTTACATATTTTTGGGCAAGCGAGTTTTTCAAGTTCTTTACATTCTTTCATGCATTATTTTATGGTTTAAAAAATTTACATTGACAAACTTGTACATTTCGGTTTTTGCATATTTACATATTTTTGGGCAAGCAATATCTCACTTTTACACACATATCCACTTAATTTAACTTAGTCCATAGGCCTAATATCCATTAGACTTAATAGGGCACCTTTACTGCCACTTAAACGAGGACTAGAGGAAGCAATGAAAGGTGATAGGTCGGGGACGGTCTCGTGGTGCTCAACGTCCTTTCCGGGAGTACTCTCTTCCCTTGGGTTGACCTGTGGAGCTAGGGTAGGCCTTGTTGCCATACTTCTTGAGCACTCAGAAACTACTTGGTACAAGCAGGGGGAGTATTGGGTTGACACTTAGCTAGGATTCAATCTTCACTTAATAACTCTTAAGAAATTCTTAATCCACTTCACAATTTTGGGCATCAACTTGGTATATCATTTATGGTTGGCACTTAATTAATCTTGCAAGCAATCTACTTTCATTTCACATTTACTTTCATGCAAGTTTATCTTATGTGGTGGATTGATATCTAAGTAGTCATAATTGTGCCCTTGGAGGATTTCCTTTAGCATTTCATTTTCTGTTAAGCGGTGTGTTCATATCTTTGGTTTGGTCCTCAAGAAGTTGCACATCCTTTGGAAGAACTTCCTTGTTGGACTTTGTGCAATCTTGTTTTCCATTGAAAGTAGTCACAATAGAGTTGTGTATCCTTTGGAAGACACTCTATTGCTGAGCATGCTGGGCTTGATGTGTTGATGAATGTTTCCAATTTGAGTATCTTTAATTCCTGCACAATAAAGAACTTAGTTGGTCTTTGCAAATCATTGTATATTGTTTTAGATCTTTTGTTCATAGTTGTATCATCTCTTCATATCGTATGTAGTTGTAACTCTTTGTATCTAACCTCATTATGATATAGTTGTAATCTTTGTAATATTTTGTAACTTGTGTAATCAATCTTCCCCAAACTTTAGTTGACCCCTTGCCCAATCTTAGGCACTGGTTTAGTTGTCCTAGGAAAAGGCTTGATTTCTCATCTTGAATTATTGCACATTGTACTACTGCCTTTGCATCATAGGCTAGATTTTATCCCTTAACCTTTTAACTAATTAAAACCAACTCCTAGAATCAAACATTAATATCATCTAGTAACTAGGGTCTACCCCCTTTGGCTTCCCTAGGAGTAAGCATAGACGAAAGTGGTTCAAGTCAAAGTGACAGTGTGAGATTTTAACCTAGGCATTGTGCCTCCAAGGACACACTAAGTGAGTAGGACTTAGCTCACGTCTGCAAGTGTGTATAAGGACGACAACATCTTTTGTGGAGCTGCCGAGGATAAGTATTTTATCCTTGGTCTAAACAACTTAATTTATTTTTTAAGAACTAAACAATAAACTTTAGTCCCTAAAATTTTTTGAACTTGCATTGGTTGATTTTGTTTGCTTTCTTTCCAAGTGGCGACTCCATTGAACAAATTTTTCAAGTATACTACTAGGATCAATTCACAAGGAGTGATTTATTCTTTTCCTGAACCTGAAAAGTTTTATAGGAGGAGGTTAAATCGCCTTGCCCCTAGAAGGATACTTGAAAGTCTTGGAGAATAAACACTCACTGATATCCAATACTTGTTCCAAACTAATAATCAAAAAACTGTTAATACTCCTACTAATAATCCCAACGTAGTCATGAGTGCCTTTTTGAGTCCTTTGAACCTTGCAACAATCCAAGGAGCTCCTCACGCCATTGCAGACAAAGCCATAAATAAGCTTCTTTTCTTTCAAGGGAACAATGCAATTAGTGCACATTCACACATCCTCAACTTTACTCTATGTGTCTTGAATTATTGTAGGGGTCATGATGAAGAGGATGTGAAAATGACTTTATTTTTGTATTCACTAGAAGGAGATGTTGTAGAATGGTTTACTGAATTTGATCCAGATAAGTTTAGCACCCTTGATGAAATATTGGTCGAATTTAGGAAAAGATGGGGTGACCAAAAAGAAAACAGATTCCAGCTAGTTGCCCTTACTTCTAGTCATAAAAAAGAGAATGAGACCGTGGAAGAGTTTAACACTAAGTTTAATAACTTGGTGAAGAGTATCCATGCTGACATAAAACCTTCAAAGGATGCAATCTTGATTTATTATATGGAAGCATTTGAAGGAGAAATGAGGTATGCCTTAAGGGATAAGGATCCTCAATATCTAAAGCTAGCACAAGCTTTAGCTATAAAAATTGATAAAAACATGCAAGATGCTAGGAAATCCAACATTCTTGGTTTTACTAGAGGTTATTCTTCAAAGGTTAATGATGAAAAGAAGAAAAAAGTTGAGGGTTAAGAGTCATCAAGTGATGGAATTAAAGAGGCGACCCAACTAATTAAGAAAATGAAAATAAACCATGCCAATCAGATCAATGCTTTGAAAAATAGGTTGATTCCTATGGAGAGATCTCAAAATAATAGACAACATCACAAGCCAAATGACAAATGGCCAAAGAGACCTCCTCCACATGATCAAAGGCCACCTAATCCTTTTGAGTCCACCAACTTGGTATATCATCAAGCCATACCTTATTGTAGGCCTTGTGGTGAATTTCATGAGGAAATAACTTGTCCAGTTTTTCTTGAGGGTTGTTATGATGATGATTATGGAAATCAAGAAAATGAACACGTTAACATGTGTGGTAGGAAATATAATGTTGGCGTGTATGATTGGATGGATTTTGCTGAACAAGAGAGTAGTGCAAGATACATGAATAATGTTGTTGATAAGGCAACCAAAAAATTTGGGCCCAAGCCCACACCCCAATAGATTTTAGAAATGGCTAAGTATAGAGGCGTTACATACCAAAGGAATGGAAATGGAGGCCAAGATAAAGGTCAAACTAATGTTCCCAAAGTATGTCAAATTCCTCCTAAGTCAAATGTGCATGCTAACTCAGATTTGAATATTGACTTAGGTGGGTGGTTAAGTAGTACAAAGATGTTGTTTCTAGTTTCAGAACTTATGAAGATCCCTTCTCAAAGAGAGAAATTGCTTAAAGCCATAGAAGATCCTCCTCAGAGTTTTGTTGATAGGAAACCAATAGTGGCTTACCAAGACACACCAATTATTTTGTAGAATTGGGATAGGGGGAATGAGAAGAATCAACCTTTCTACCTTTCTTTGCTTGTGAATGACAAAATATTACACAATTGCATGCTAGATTCAAGGGCAAGTTCAAATTTTATGATTAAGAAGGTAATGGAGCAATTAAACTTAAGGATATCTAGACCTTACCATAACATTTGTGCCATGGATAGTAAAGTGATTAAGGTGCATGTATTGATTAAATGTTTACAAGTACACTTAGCCATTTTTCCAAACATCATGTTTGAAATGGATATTGTTGTGATTTATGTTCTTGATGCTTGGGGAATGTGATTTCTAGAAAAGCAGTCGCATATTTGGGTGGTAATCTACAAATGGATCTAACTTATGCTACCATCCCTACCCCAGATGGAAATAATTTTAAGTTAAATAGAGAGCTAGAAAGAAGGTATCACGTTGAAGATCCCAAGAGTCCTAAGAATGAATTAAAGTATAGAGAGGATGAGCTTGGTAATTATGTTATTTTATCTAACTCTATTGTGCCTTTAGAGGAAGAAGTTCAAGATGATAGAGTTGATAAAGTTTGGTATATGAATTTTGATGGTGCTTTTCCTAGATCAGGAAAAGGTGTTGGAATAGTTCTTCAACCTCCAAGGGGTAAAGTGTTTAAGTTTGCTTATAGATTGGAGTTTGATGCAACTAATAATGTGGTTGAGTATGAGGCCTTGTTGTTTGGTTTGGATATTTGCAAAGATATGGGTGTCAAATGTTTGAATATCAAGGGGGACTCGGATTTGGTCATACAACAACTCAAGAATAATTTTGCTTGCAAGTCAGAAAGATTAAAAAGATATAAGGATGCAATTTGGGACTCCATTGGTGATATTGATGCTTTAAACCTTATTGTTATTCCTAGGGAACAAAATTCTAAAGATGATGAAATTGCAGTAGTTGCCTCCACACTTCAACTTTCATATGATTTGATTGAGGAAAATATTTCGGTGGAAGTAATTTCTAGATCTTCAGTTCTAGATAACATGGATCATTGACAAATTTTTAATGATGATAAACAAGTTATTAAGTTCTTGATTCACATGCATGAGTTCTCTGATTTTTGTGTCAATGAAAGAGAGGAGGGTTGTAACTATACTGAAGATGACAATAAGTTAAATCCAGTTCCTAGGCGCATTGTATCCCAAGAGAAAAGCTTTGATAGGCAAGATGGTCACAAACGAAAAGAGGAGTCAAAAGAAAAACTATGTGATCACTTGGAGGTCAACACTGGAAGTGATAAAGAGCCTAGGATGATAAAAGTAGGCAAAACTACCCCTATAGAAGACATAAATTCAATTGCCAAATTCTTAAAGGAATATAGGGATGTTTTGGCTTTCAGTTATGATGAACTCAAGGTTTATAGGGAGGATGTGATTCAATATGTGATTCCTTTGAAGGAAGAAATTAAGCCCTTTAGACAGAAATTGAGGCAAATGAACCCCAAGTTAGCTCCTTTGGTCCAACAGGAGTTACAAAAAATGCTAGAAGCAAGAATCATAGCCCAAACAAGACATTCTTCATGGTGTTCAAATTTGATTGTTGCTAGGAAGAAGAATGGAAAGATTAGGCTATGTATTGATTTCAAAAATTTGAATATTGCATGCACAAAAGACCACTATACCCTTCCCAAGATGGAAACTTTGCTACAAAGAGTAACATGATTAGGAATGATTTCCATGCTTGATGGTTTTTCATGATATAATCAGATAAGACTTAAGGAGGAAGATAGACATAAGACTACTTTTAGTACTCCATGGGGAACCTTTGAATATTTAAGAATGCCATTTGTTTTATCAAATGTTGGATCTACTTTTTAGAGAGCTATGGATTATGCCTTTAAGGGATTAATTGGAAAATTAATAGAGATATATCAGGATGATTTGACAGTTTTTTCTAAGGATGGAAAAAATCACATTGGTCACCTTAAACAAGTTTTTGAAAGATGTAGAGAGTTTGGAATTTCTCTAAATCTTGCTAAATCAGTCTTTGGGGTGACAAAAGGTAAACTCTTGGGCCACATAATTTCAAAACATGGGGTCAATTTAGACCCAGAGAGAGTTGAAGCAATTGGAAAGGTACCCTTGCTTGTTTCAAAAAAATCTCTCCAATCCTTCTTGGGCCATACCAACTTTGTTCATAGGTTCATTCCTAATTATGTTGAAATTGTGAAGCCTATATATAAGTTGTCTAAGAAGGATGTTAAGTTTGAATGGAATGATGAAAGTAGGAAAGCATTTCAAGATATTAAAACTGCCATATCGGAAGCTCCTGTCCTTATTAGCCCAGATTATACTAAGGACTTTCATATTTTCTCTTTTTCTTCTGCAGATACTATTGCTGGTGTATTACTTCAGAAAAATGATCAAGGCCATGATCAACCCATTGCATATATGAGTAGGGCCTTGCAAAATTCAGAATTAAAGTATCCCATGTTTGAGAATTAGAGTTTGCTGATATCATCGTGGACGAACTACCTCGTTCGTTGCCACCGATGAGGAGTGTGAGTCACCACATTGACCTCATACCCAGAGAAAGTCTACCGAATAAGGCAGCGTACAGGTTGACACCTCAGGAGAATGAGGAAGTCAAAAGGCAGGTACAGGATCTGTAGGATAAAGGACTGCTCAGAGAAAGTCTTAGTCCATGTGCTGTTCCTACAGTGCTGAGTCCGAAGAGGGATGGGGGCTGGAGGATGTGTACAGACTCCAGAGCGATAAATAAGATTACCATTAGATACAGGTTTCCACTGCCGAGAATGGATGATCTGATGGATTGCCTGAGTGGGGAAAATTACTTTTCTAAAATTGATCTCAAGAGCGGATATCATCAGATCCAGATGAGAGAGGGAGATGAATGGAAGATGACATTCAAGACAAACGAGGGTTTGTACGAATGGCTGGTCATGCCGTTTGGGTTGACAAACGCGCCTAGCACTTTTATGCGGCTGATGAATGAAGTCCTGCGGGAATTCATTGGCAAATTTGTGGTCGTATACCTGGACGACATACTAATTTTCAGCAAGAGCAAGGCTGAACACTTGAGGCATTTGGCCATAGTAATGAGAAGGCTACAGTAGGAGAAGCTGCTGATTAATTTGAAGAAATGTTCATTCATGCAGACAGAGCTCATTTATTTGAGTTTTGTAATCTCGACAAATGAATTGAAGATGGATCCTGAGAAGGTCGAAGTAATCAGGAATTGGCCATCGCCGAGGAACGTTTTTGAGGTAAGGAGCTTTCATGGACTGGCTAGTTTCTACCGAAAGTTCATTTGAAATTTCAGTGGAATCAACGCAGCAATGATGGATACTATGAAGAAGCAACATAAAGTTTTTCATTGGACAACAGAGGCTGAAAAGAGCTTCAATTTGTTGAAGCGAAGGATTACTGAGCAACCAATTCTGGTGCTGTCGGATTTTCAGAAAACCTTCTAAGTGAAGTGTGATGCCAGTGGGTATGCTGTTGGAGGGGTTTTAAGTCAGGATGATAGACCTATTGCATATTACAGTGAGAAGCTGGATGATGCGAAGCTGAATTACTCCACGTACGATAAAGAGTTCTATGCCATCATTCAAGCCTTAAAGAAGTGGAGGCATTACTTGATACCCAAAGAATTTGTGCTGTACAGTGATAATCATGCATTGCAGTTCGTGAGCCAACAAGAGAAGCTGAATCAGAAGCATGTGAAGTGGGTAGAGTACATGCAGAATTTTACATTTGTGATAAAGCACATTTCGGGGACTGCCAACAAGGTAGCTGACGCCTTGAGCAGAAAATGTTTATTACTGCAGGAATTCAGGGTCAAGACTTTGGGTTTTGAGAATCTGAAAGATATGTATGCAGGTGACGCAGACTTTGGTGAGGCCTATGAGGCAGCTGAGAACCTAGTTCTCAGGGATAGGAGTCCGTGGATTGACTACCTGATTCAAGATGGATTGCTGTTCAAAGGAAATCAATTGTGCATTCCAGATTGCTCTATGAGAGAGAATTTGGTGAAGGAGAAACACAATGAAGGTTTAGCAGGTCATTTTGGACACGATAAGACCTTCGCCAAGCTGAGCGAATCTTATTATTGGCCTGGCATGCATGCTGATGTAAAGAGGTTTGTTGACAGGTGCAGGATATGTCAACATGCAAAAGGCCGAAAGCAGAACACAGGGTTCTATCAGCCATTGCCCATACCCGAGAGGCCATGGGAAGCCATTAGCATGGACTTTGTGTTGGGTTTTCCAAGAACACAGCGAGGGGTTGATTCCATATTTGTGGTGGTGGATAGGTTTTTGAAGATGGCACATTTTATACCGTGTCATAAGACTAGCGATGCAACCCACATCGCGAACTTGTTTTTCAAAGAGATCGTGCGATTGCATGGGCTGCCGAGGAGCATAGTCTCAGATCGAGATACCAAGTTCGTAGGCCATTTTTGGAGGACGCTATGGAAGAATCTAGGGACTGAATTGGCGTTCAGTTCTGCTTACCATCCGCAGACAGATGGACAGACCGAAGTAGTCAACAGAAGCTTGGGGGATCTGTTGAGAAGTCTGGTAACTGAGCATCACAGCAGTTGCGATCAGATTTTTCCACAGGTAGAATTTGTGTACAACAATTCAGTGAATCGGAGTACAGGTAAGAGCCCGTTTCAAATTTTGTATGGGACACAGCCGAGAGGAGTTTCTGAGCTCAGGGAGACAGGACAGGCTGAAGCCAGCAGTGCTCGTGATGAAGAGTTCGCTGAAGCAATGCAGGAACTTCACACACAGGTGAAGCAGCGACTGTAGAAATCGAACCAGGAGTATAAGCGCAGAGTCGATCAGAGGAAAAGGAAACTTCAGTTTGAAGTTGGGGACATGGTTCTAGCGCACCTGAGGAAAGAAAGGTTTCCGAGAGGAACATACAACAAGCTCAAGATGAAGAAAATCGGGCCATGCAGAGTCCTGAGAAAGTTCGGGGAGAATGAATATGAGCTTGAATTGCCGGAGGGCATCGAGATATCTCCTATTTTCAATATTTTGGACTTATACCCCTACAAGACTGAAGGGGCAGGCACTGGAACTGATGAACCACCAGTGATCCAGTGGCAGAAGCAATTGCCAGTTGCACAGAAGCCTGAGGTGGAGTGCATACTGGATAAAAGAGTTGGAAGGAAGACCAGGAGAAAGCAATATTTTGAGTACTTGGTGAAATGGAAAAATCACCCAGTAGAGGATGCCAGCTGGGAAACAGAAGCAGTGATTCAGAAGCATGGGCAGACTGTGCAAGAGCTCATGGACAGGAGCCCATGAAATCTTTTGAGCCGAGGACTATGATGCAGGAGCATCTACGATGTCATGAAACGAGCAGCATGGGGATAGGATAAAGAACATACAGCTGGACAACACCAGCGCATACCTTTTTGAGTAACTTGAAGATTGTTGCGCCACTGTTTAACTAAAGGCGTTCAAAGCTGAGCGCACTTGCATTGTATTATGGATAGGGAGACATTAAATAGTTTTAATGCTGGTAGATAGGGTTAGCTGTAGATTAGACAGTTTCACTTCCAGGAGGGAAAACGAATATAGGCACCCTCCTTGTATAATTGAGATTATTATTCAGCATTTGCATAGAGGAGCAGAAGGAGAGAAACTTAGAGAACTGGTGAAGAATCCCCATGTACAGATATTGAATTAATAGTAAAGCTTTGATTCAATTTTTATGGCTGTGATTATTCTCTGTGTGTTGTTGATATTATGTTGTTGCATATTTGCTTCTTGTTTTGCCTATTGTCTATATGCTGCATATGTGATTGCATGGCATGTTCGAAATCTGAGGGAATGAGAGAATGAGTCTAAATTGTTCCTCTGTCTAAGCTAGGAGATTCCTGCATAGAGTGCAGTGAAGTTCCTCCGCATAGAGTGCGTTGAGGTGGTTGGACAAATTAACTCTCATTCTCATTTGCCCAGAGGTTGTGTGGGTTTATTCAGACCGTGCAGGTGAAGTGCAGGTTGAATTGAAGACTCGGAGGCAAGCCTGGGAGGAGGAGAACAGGGAAGCCCTGATTCAATTTCATGGACGTGTTTATTTTCCGTGTGCTGTTGGCCTTATGCCTTTGCATATTGGCTTCCTATTACTTACTTCTTTCATATGATGCGTATGTAATTTTATGGAAGAATTGAAACCAGAGTGATTCCAAGTGGGAAGTTGGAGAAAGCTCAGGAGGGAGAGTTCCTAGCTAGTCTTGTGGAACATACCCAGGGGAAGTCCGAACGGGAGAAGTTTCGGAGCAAAGAACTCTTCAAGAGGAAGAGAATCGACGACTTGAACTCTTGAGAAAGAGTTAACCTCCAAGCGCAGTGGAACTCATTTGCCATCGCATTTTGGCATATCGGGTTTGGCGTGTGCAAGAGTTGCATGCACGTCGAAATCGCGAGTTGCGATTTCCCGATTTAAATCGGAGCCGTCGGTCAGCGGAGGGACAGGTGGCACGAGATCTTGAGGAGTCGGGACTCGGCACTTCGGTTTTTTGAAGTCGAAGGGAGCACGGAGAAACAGAAAATCCCCGAGTTGCGACGGGTCCCACAGAGACGGAGCGGAGGACAACACGTGGCATCACACATCGGCGTTCGGGGTTTTGAAAGGTGAGCAAATCGCCACCCTTCATCTACCAATTTGCCGATAGGGAAATCCCCGATACACAGAAGTGTTGACCATTGACATCGGGGATCGGGATTCGGGGTTTCATATTGCACGGAAGGTGCGCACAAGGTTCGCGAATCCGCGAAGCCCGATTTCCCGACGGGAGGAAGGGAGATCGTCGAGAAGTATACTATGGTTAAGGGACTCCGGAGGGAGTTCGAAGAGTTGTTAACTCTTCAGGCCGAGTTGTTGAAGGTCCTGGTGAGAGAGACAGTGCCATCAAGGGCAGGTTGCGTGAGAGTGGTATCAGAACCTGAAGATCTTGTCTGTATATTTCAGGCAGGAGGAGTGAAAGAGGAAAGGAAATCACTCTAATACTCACGACTTGCGTCAGAGTGGTATCAGAGCAGGTTGTGGAGCTCTCTTTGTTCAGGTGGCAGATAGAAGCAGATACACCATGCCCCCCAGAAGAGAGAGGCAATCTCCTGATCGTGAGGACAGAGATGCCCGAAGAAGGGGTAGGCCAGCAGGTAATGCTGAGATAGAGCGAGAGATGAGAGATATTCGAGCCAGACTTGAAGAAATGGAGACCACCCAGAGACGTGGTGTTGGTGCGACAGAGTTCAGTGATCCCGAGATTGAAGAGGAAGCTGGACATGCTGAAGAAGAAGTCATGGTAGAGGATGCATCAACCGAAAGGCTGATTAGAGCCATTTCGAGGATGAGCTCGAAGACGAAGATGGACATTCCCATCTATGAGGGAAGTCTAGATGCAGAGGAATTGCTAGATTGGATCCGAGCATTGGATACTTACTTCGATTACGAAGATATCGAAGAAGACAAGAAAATAAGGCATGCTGTTACCAAGCTAAGAGGACATGCAGCCTTATGGTGGGACGAGCTGTAGGCAGACATGCGTTCCAAAGGAAAACATAAGATCATGAGCTGGGACAGGATGATCGCTAAGATGAAGGCGAAGTTCATCCCAAGAGATTACCAGATCACATTGTTCAGGCGCATGTAGAACCTGAGACAGAAGCTGATGACGGTGAGATAATACACCGAAGAATTCTACAGGCTCAACATCAGAGCGGGTCATCGGGAGAGTGATGACGAAAAGGTGGCGAGATACCTGAATGGTCTTAGGTATGACATTCAGGATGAATTGAGCATGGTCACCATCCGGACGGTTGAGGATGCATACCAGATGGCTTTGAAGGCCGAAGAGAAGCTGAGCCGCAAGCAGGGACAGTGAGGGAGAGGCAGAAGCCAGCCTAGAGGCAAAGCAGTTTCCCAAGAAAGAACTCAGAAGCCTCAGGGTAGAGTTGAAAGAGGTGGAACCTCACAACAGAGGCAACAATATGCTGAGCCGATGAGGCAACATACTGAGTAGGGTGGCGGATATGCTGATGCCAACGTAATTCCTCGTACCCGAGGTAGAGGAAGAGGTCATGGAGGAGTTATCACATGTTTCACGTGTGGAAAAGATGGACACAAAGCCGTGGACTGTCCAGAAAGGAAGATGGACAGAGGAAAAGCTCACGTCGCAGAGGCACAAAGGCATGACGTGGAGGATGAAGACACTGGAAGTGGGAAGTCACTGACAGTACACAAGGCTCTCTTGAAACCTGAGAAAGAGGTGGACAACTCAGCGCAGAGATGCAGACTGTTCCGAACGACTTGCAAGACCAAGGGCTGGAAATGCAAGGTCATAGTGGACAGCGGAAGCACCGATAATCTCGTTTCGACCGAGATGGTGGAGAAGCTGGAGCTGAAAACGAACAAACACCCGAGTCCATACAAGGTGACATGGCTGCAGAAAGGACACCAGGTATGTGTTACAAGGCAATGCTTGGTCAATTTTTAAATGGGTGAATATAGGGATGAAATTCTATGTGATGTCATTCCCATGGATGTCTATCATGTTTTATTGGGTAGACCATGGCAGTATGATAGGAATGTTATTCATGATGGGAGAATGAACACATACACCTTGGAGAAGGATGGGAGATCACATACCTTACTGTCGATAAAAGATAAGGAAGTAAAGTCAGAAGTTAGCAGCACGATACTTCTCATGAGTGGGAAGGAACTTCTCACAGAGCTGGAGAAGGATGAGGATCCACAATTCTTTGTTGTCAGGAAGCCGAGAATTGTCCTGACAAGCACAAGAGTGGACGACTTGCCGGAAGACATTCAGGAACTACTTGGAGAGTTTGCTGATATCATCGTGGATGAACTACCTCGTTCGTTGCCACCGATGAGGAGTGTGAGTCACCACATTGACCTCATACTCGGAGCAAGTCTACCGAATAAGGCAGCGTACAGGTTGACACCTCAGGAGAATGAGGAAGTCAAAAGGCAGGTACAAGATCTGCAGGATAAAGGACTGGTCAGAAAAAGTCTTAGTCCATGTGCTGTTCCTACAGTGCTGAGTCCGAAGAAGGATGGGGGCTGGAGGATGTGTACAGACTCCAGAGCGATAAATAAGATTACCATTAGATATAGGTTTCCACTGCCGAGAATGGATGATCTGATGGATTGCCTGAGTGGGGCAAATTACTTTTCTAAAATTGATCTCAAGAGTGGATATCATCAGATCCGGATGAGAGAGGGAGATGAATGGAAGACGACATTCAAGACAAACAAGGTTTTGTATGAATGGCTGGTCATGTCGTTTGGGTTGAAAAACGTGCCTAGCACTTTTATGCGGCTGATGAATGAAGTCCTGCGGGAATTCATTGGAAAATTTGTGGTCGTATACCTGGACGACATACTGATTTTCAGCAAGAGCAAGGCTGAACACTTGAGGCATTTGGCCATAGTAATGAGAAGGCTATAGCAGGAGAAGCTGCTGATTAATTTGAAGAAATGTTAATTCATGCAGACAGAGCTCATTTATTTGGGTTTTGTAATCTCGGAAAATGAATTGAAGATGGATCCTGAGAAGGTCGAAGTAATCAGGAATTGGCCATTGCCGAGGAATGTTTTTGAGGTAAGGAGCTTTCATGGACTGGCTAGTTTCTACCGAAAGTTCATTCAAAACTTCAGAGCGCAGAAATGATGGATACTGTGAAGAAGTGACATAAAGTTTTTCATTGGACAACAGAGGCTAAAAAGAGCTTCAATTTGTTGAAGCGAAGGATTACTGAGCAGCCAATTCTGGTGCTGCCGGATTTTTAGAAAACCTTCCAAGTGAAGTGTGATGCCAGTGGGTATGCTGTTGGAGGGGTTTTAAGTTAGGATGACATACTTGTTTCATATTACAACGAGAAGCTGGATGATGCGAAGCTGAAGTAATCCACGTACGATAAAGAGTTCTATGCCATCATTCAAGCCTTAAAGAAGTGGAGGCATTACTTGATACCCAAAGAATTTTTGCTGTACAATGATAATCATGCATTACAGTTCGTGAGACAACAAGAGAAGCTCAATTAGAAGCATGCGAAGTGGGTAGAGTACATGCAGAATTTTACATTTGTGATAAAGCACATTTTGGGGACTGCCAACAAGGTAGCTAACGCCTTGAGCAGAAAATGTTTATTACTGCAGGAATTCAGGGTCAAGACTTTGGGTTTTGAGAATATGAAAGATATGTATGCAGGTGACGCAGACTTTGGCGAGGCCTACGAGGTAGATGAGAACCCAGTTCTCAGGGATAGGAGTCTGTAGATTGACTACCTGATTCAGGATGGATTGATGTTCAAAGGAAATCAATTGTGCATTCCAGATTGCTCTATGAGAGAGAATTTGGTGAAGGAGAAACATAGTGGAGGTTTAGCAGGTCATTTTGGACACGATAAGACCTTCGCCAAGCTGAGCGAATATTATTATTGGCCTAGCATGCGTGCTGATGTAAAGCGGTTTGTTGAGAGGTGCAGGATATGTCAACATGCAAAAGGCCAAAAGCAGAACACAGGGTTCTATCAGCCATTGCCCATACCCGAGAGGCCATGGGAAGCCATTAGCATGGACTTTGTGTTGGGTTTGCCAAGAACACATCAAGGGGTTGATTCCATATTTGTGGTGGTGGACAGGTTTTCGAAGATGGAACATTTTATCCCGTGTCATAAGACCAGCGATGAAACCCACATCGCGAACTTGTTTTTCAAAGAGATCGTGCGATTGCATGGGCTGCCGAGGAGCATAGTCTCAGATCGAGATACCAAGTTCGTAGGCTATTTTTGGAGGACGTTATGAAAGAAGCTAGGGACTGACTTGGTGTTCAGTTCTGCTTACCATCCACAGACAGATGGACAGACCGAATTAGTCAACAGAATCTTGGGGGATCTGTTGAGAAGTCTGGTAACTAAGCATCACAGCAGTTGGGATCAGATTTTGCCACAGGCAGAATTTGCGTACAACGATTTGGTGAATCGGAGTACAGGTAAGAGCCCGTTTCAAATTTTGTATGGGACACAGCCGAGAGGAGTTTCTGATCTCAGGGAGCCAGGACAGGCTGAAGCCAGCAGTGCTCATGCTGAAGAGTTCGCTGAAGCAATGCAGGAACTTCACACACAGGTGAAGCAGTGGCTGCAGAAATCGAACCAGGAGTATAAGCGCAGAGTCGATCAGAGGAAAAGGCAACTTCATTTTGAAGTTTGGGACATGGTTCTAGCGCACTTGAGGAAAGAAAGGTTTCCGAGAGGAACATACAACAAGCTCAAGATGAACAAAATCGGGCCATGCAGAGTCCTGAGAAAGTTCGGGGAGAATGCATATGAGCTTGAATTGCCGGAGGGCATCGGGATATCTCTGATTTTCAATATTTCGGACTTATACCCCTACAGGACTGAAGGGGTAGGCACTGGAACTGATGAACCACCAGTGATCCAGTGGCAGAAGTAATTTCCAGTTGCACAGAAGCCTGAGGTGGAGTGCATACTGGATAAAAGAGTTGGAAGGAAGACCAGGAGAAAGCAATATTTTGAGTACCTGGTGAAATGGAAAAATCACCCAGTAGAGGATGCCAGCTGGGAAACAGAAGCAGTGATTCAGAAGCATGGGCAGACTGTGCAGGAGCTCATGGACAGGAGCCCATGAAATCTTTTGAGCCGAGGAGTATGATGCAGGAGCATCTACGACGTCATGAAACAAGCAGCGCGGGGATAGGATAAAGAACATACAGCTGGACAGCACCAACGCATACCTTTTTGAGTAACTTGAAGATTGTTGCGCCGTTGTTTAACTAAAGGCGTTCAAAGCTGAGCGCACTTGCATTGTATTATGGATAGGGAGACATTAAATAGTTTTAATGTTGGTAGATAGGGTTAGCTGTAGATTAGATAGTTTCACTTCCAGGAGGGAAAACGAATATAGACACCCTCCTTATAGAATTGAGATTATTATTCAGCATTTTCATAGAGGAGCAGAAGGAGAGCAACTCAGAGAACTGGTGAAGAATCCCCATGTATAGATATTGAATTAATAGTAAAGCTTTGATTCAATTTTCATGGATGTGATTATTCTCTGTGTTGTTGATATTATGTTGTTGCATATTTGCTTCTTTTTTTTCCTATTGCCTATATGCTGCATATGTGATTGCATGGCAGGTTCGAAATCTGAGGGAATGAGAGAATGAGTCTAAATTGTTCCTCTGTCTAAGCTAGGAGATTCCTGCATAGAGTGCAGTGAAGTTCCTCCGCATAGAGTGCGTTGAGGTGGTTGGACAGATTAACTCTCATTCTCATTTGCCTAGAGGTTGTGTGGGTTTATTCAGACCGTGCAGGTGAAGTGCAGGTTGAATTGAAGACTCGGAGGCAAGCCTGGGAGGAGGAGAACAGGGAATCCCTGATTCAATTTCATGGACATGTTTATTTTCTGTGTGCTGTTGGCCTTATGCCTTTGCATATTGGCTTCCTGTTACTTACTTCTTTCATATGCTGCATATGTAATTTTATGGAAGAATTGAAACCAGAGCGATTTCGAGTGGGAAGTTGGAGAAAGCTCAGGAGGGAGAGTTCCTAGCTAGTCTTGTGGAACAGACCCAGGTGAAGTCCGAATGGGAGAAGTTTCGGAGCGAAGAACTCTTCAAGAGGAAAAAAATCGACGACTTGAACTCTTGAGAAAGAGTTAACCTCCAAGCGTAGTGGAACTCATTTGCCATCGCATTTCAGCATATCGGGTTTGGCGTGTGCAAGAGTTGCATGCACGTCGAAATCGCGAGTTGCGATTTCCTGATTTAAATCAGAGCCGTCGGTCAGCGGAGGGACAGGTGGCACGAGATCCCGAGGAGTCGGGACTCGGCACTTCGGTGTTTTCGAAGTCGAAGGGAGCACAGAGAAACAGAAAAGCCCCGAGTTGCGACGGGTCCCACGAAGACGGAGCGGAGGACAGCACGTGGCATCGCACATCAGCGTTCAGGGTTTTTGAAGGTGAGCAAATCGCCACCCTTCATCTGCCGATTTCCCGATAGGGAAATCCCCGATACACAAAAGTGTTGACCGTTGACATCGGGGATCGAGATTCGGGGTTTCATATTGCACGGAAGGTGCGCACAAGGTTCGCGAATCCGCGAAACCCGATTTCCCGACGGGAGGAAGGGAGATCGTCGAGAAGTATACTGTGGGTAAGGGACTCCGGAGGGAGTTCAAAGAGTTGTTAACTCTTCGGGACGAGTTGTTGAAGGTCCTGGTGAGAGAGACAGTGCCGTCAAGGGCAGGTTGCGTGAATATGCCTTGGTGAAGTCACTTAAACACTTTAGAGTCTTCATTGGGTATTCCAAGGTGATTGGTTGTGTGCCTAATTCAACAATTAAAGATTTTTTATCTCAGTCAAAAGGATTAGGCTCAAGGGGTAGATGGATTGCTAAAATCCAAGAGTATGATTTGGAAATCAAACCCACAAAATTGATTAAGGGTCAAGGTTTAGCAAAAATGTTGACTGAAGGGAATGAGAAAGCCTTGGGTATGATTTGCCAAAATGATAATCAAGAATTCCCTCCTAATTTATTAAAGCTTGAACAAGTAGAGTGGTATGCATATATTATATTTTATCTTAAGAATCTTACTTGTCCAAGTCATCTAGTGGGTCAGAAGAAAAGGGATTTAAGATTGAAATCTTCTAAGTATGTCTTTACTAGAGATGGATTAGGATAGAAAAATTCTGATGAAGTTATCCTTAGATGTGTGGATGATGTTGAATCAAAGAAACTAGTGGATGAATTCCATGGTGGATTTGTGGTGGACACTTTGCTGCCAAAACTACTACACACAAAATCCTTAGAGCGGGATATTATTGGTTGACAATATTTTCAGATGTGCATAAATTTGTTAGAAAATGTGAGCCATGTCATCTTTTTACAAGAAAGCAAAAGTTAGCAGCTCTCCCTTTGCAACCAGTTGTGGTTGAAGCACCTTTTCAGCAGTGGGGTTTGGACTTCATTGGAAAGTTCAAGAATAATTCAAGTACTGGGTATTCATGGGTTATTGCAGCTACATATTACTTTACCAAGTGGGTTGAATCCATTCCCACCAAGTCAACAACTGAAAAGGTTGTGATGGATTTCCTTGAAGACAAAATTATTACTAGATTTAGGGTGCCTTCAAAAATAGTGACAAATAATGCTAAGTCTTTTTGTTCAGCTGAAATGTCTTCATTTGTATGGTATTATCTTGTCACATTCATCATATTACTATCCCCAAGGAAATGGTCAAGCAGAATCAAGTAATAAGAACTTAATGACCATAGTTAAGAAAATAGTTGGAGAAAATAAGAGATCTTGGGATAGTAAAATTAAACGTGCATTATGGGATGACAGAATTACTAAGAAAGAAGCAACATGGAAAATTCCTTTTGAGTTAGTGTATGGTTTGGAGGCTAGGTTGCCAGTGCACCTTAGACTTCCTACTTATGAATCAGTTGAGGATGTTTCCATAGAACAGGACGCAGTTCATAACAAGGTCAATTAAATTATAGAGTTAAATGAAAACAAAAGAAGGGATTATGATCAGAAATGTAGAAATTAGAATAAAGTTAAGAAAGATTTCGACAAGTCAGCTAGGTAGAGGCACTTCATTATTGGGGATACAGTTTTATTATGGACAAAGGAAGAGAGAAACCAAAAAAACATGGCAAGTTTGACAGTTTATGGTTGGGTCCATATGTGATCCGGGAAATAACAGGGCCTAATTATTTTCATCTCATCCATTTGGATGTTGAGCCCACCAACAGTCTAAGGAATGGGAAACAACTCAAGATTTTCTTCAGATGATGGGCAACTTGGTGTCCAAAGGTAAACCCTTTGTAACGTATCTCTAATCCTTCTCCTTGTATTTCAGTTTTGTATTATTTCATTCATTATGTTATTATGTACTTAGATTATATTGTTGTATCATAGTTTCATTTTGTAATTTTAGATGTTGTACAATAGTTGTTTCTTTATGTAATTGTTGTTTATAGTATTTCATTTTGATATATATGTATATTTATGTTGGGTATTGGTAAGCACCTTATTTTGTAGATGTTGGATTCTCGTATGCTCTCCTTCCAAAGTGTGAAGATCAAACAGACGTCCCCATGTGGAGCTAGATGTTGACCACCTATTAAACTAGGGGTTCAACTCCATGTACCATGAAGATATGCATCATCAGATGCTAACAAGTCAGAGACTATTTGGTTCTACAAGGCATTTTTGGCCTTCAACATGTATTTTTGTAAATGGAATTTCCACTCCCCTGTGTGGGATAATAATGTAATGGGTCTGCATGGATCATAGTTAAGTTAGTTACCTTAGGATTTCTTCATTAGGAGCATTCCTTTCACTGTGTGTTTTTTTTCCTCAGCTTATTAATTTGGTCTAACCAGACTTATTAATTTCCCTTGAGTTTTTCACTCCCACAAATAATTCCTCCAAAGTGGTGAAAGAAGTTCTAATGGTTTTGTCCTCTGGTAGCTAGTGTTTAGGAATGATGTAAATGACCATTTAAGACATCTCTCAAAGTTTTGCGGAATTCCGTTGAGTCTAGATAGGTTTTTTTAATTAATTAAAATTGCCTAAGGTTGGGTAATTTAATTAATTAATTTTAATTATTTTTGAGAAAAAATTGTAAAAACTAGGTCCTTGGGATTTTTCTAGGGGTATTAGTGCTCAAAAGAAATATAATGATACCCCCTACACCCTTGGACCAAGTTTCATCTCAGTCAGACAACTTTTGCTAGGTGTTTGTCCATAGGGAGTCTTAGTCAATCGAAACAACAATTTTAATTGCTAGTCATGACATAGTAAAAATGTCATTTTTTGTACTTATGAGAAAATTGAGTAAAGTAAAGGTGGAAAATGATGAGAAAACCCTTTTCTAGCCTACCCAAACCTTATCCTAACCTTTTCACATCCCCTAAAATCAACACTCACTTAGACACCTATGTCCCCCTAGGGGATTTGCGCCCCCCTCTTATGAGAAAACATAGTAACTTGACTTGTCTTAATTTTTGGGCCCCTCCCTCAAGTGTTGAGCCCTTCCTAGCCTCCCACATCACCATTTGGCCATGGCCCACCCCCTCCAACTCATCTCCACCTCACCAATCCATGCCCAAACCCTAGAGTTGCGCCCCCCTCCTTGGGATCCTCACTTATGCTTGGTGGTGGACACTTGGATTTAATCCAAGAGGGGTAACTTTGCCTCTCCAAGTATAAATAAAGGCTCTCTCACCCTCATTTCATCACCATCTCTTGAGTTATTGTTATGCTACCAAATTCTCTCACTCCTCTTATCTTTCCATCTTGCTTTCACTCACTCTTGTTCTCTTTTTGGAGGGGAACTTGTAGGAATTAGTTGTTGCAACTTCCTACTTGGTTAATGAAAAAGGGTTTGGAGGACTTTGAAATAACAAAGATTAGTCTTGGTACTTCCATTGATTTGAGGTGATATTGTTCCTTTGGTGCATTCTATGAGATATTGAGTAGTTTTCCTAAGTGAATTAGTTTGCTTGTGTAGGTTTTGCAATAGTGTAGTTGTTGATCTAAGTGAGTTAGATAGTTGATTATATAAATTAGTTTATGTTATTTGTCTAGTTCACTCACATTTTATCCTATCTCATGGTTTGCTTCAATAGTTGCAGGTTATCTCAAGGGCTTGTAAGGCTAGCTTTGAGCTAGAAGCTAGTTTTCATAGCCTTCTTGAACCTCTTAGATTTTATCCTTCTATGTTCTTCTCTTTCACTTTCATATTTTGGTATTTCTAACACTCTAGAATAGGTCATTTTATATAATCAACTTGCTGAAATTTTTATGTAGAAAATTTATGTGTAAAAACAAAAATTTTCTTAACATTGTTGTGTGTTTTGCAGCATTTCCAGCAAGCAATAGCTTGGTTCTCACTAGATCAAGAGGAAGTGTTGCCCAATTTCATCCATAAAACACACAAAGAACCCTCCTCTTGATTGGGTAACTTTTACCAACTTCTCCTTCTTCTTTCTAGCATTGTAGCAAGCCCAAAGGGGGTCCCCAAGTGGCTTGCAATCTTGGATTTAATTTTTTGTTATTGTAAATTGTATTAGTGCCTACATCTTGGTGTGAGTTTGGCTAAGCCAACCCCCAAAATCGTAAGACTAGGACCATCATTTAAATTTATACAATTTTCATTTTGTTTGCCCCACTTGTCATTAGGACAAGGTTGTGTGGCTAGGTTGCTTTAGTTTTCCTGTTTCATTATTTTATTTCCAACCCTCTTTGGCACAAAATAGGAAGGCTTGCATCCACCTTGTGCCATTGTAAGTGGTTTGTCTAGTTTATTTCCTTTATTGCTAACCATTTACATTCTTTTGGTTGCCTACAACTTGGAGTGAAGTTGACCTAGCCAACCCCCAAAATCGTATGGTTAGCTTAGTGATTTACTTCTAGTGTGTTTATGCTCAATGGATTAAAATTATCTAGAAATATATATCACACATGCTAATGCTATTTTAGACCCATGGAGGCATAGGATTGATCTCATGCTTTAAGTCTCTTCTCACTTGCAAGTTTTATTTCTCAAGCACTCATCTTTTACTTTGCAATCAATATGGGCATGTGAATGGTGTAAAGCAATCTACCTTTCATTTCAACAAGTTTTAAAAGTTCTTTACATTATTTCATGCATTATCTTATGGTTTAAGAACTTTACATTGACAAACTTGTAAATTTTGGTTTTTGCATATTTACATATTTTTGGGCAAGCAATATCTCACTTTTACACACATATCCACTTAATTTAACTTAGTCCATAGGCCTAATATCCACTAGACTTAATAGGGCACCTTTACTGACCCAACTTTTCCACTTAAATGAGGACTAGAGGAAGCAATATAAGGTGATAGGCTGAGGATGGTCTCGTGGTGCTCAACATCCTTTCTGGGAGTACTCTCTTCCCTTGGGTTGACCCGTGGCACTAGGGTAGGCCTTGTTTCCATACTTCGTGAGCACCCAACAAATACTTGGTACAAGTGGAGGGAGTATTGGGTTGACACTTAGATAGGATTCAATCTTCATTTAATAACTCTTAAGAAATCCTTAATCCACTTCACAACTTTGGGCATCAACTTGGTATATCTATTATGGTTGGCACTTAATTAATCTTTCAAGCAATCTACTTTCATTTCACATTACTTTCATGTAAGTTTATCTTATGTGGTGGATTGATATCTAAGTAGTCATAATTGTGCCCTTGGAGGCTTTCCTTTAGCATTTCATTTTTTGTTAAGTGGTGTGTTCATATCTTTGGTTTGGTCCTCAAGAAGTTGTGCATCCTTTGGAGACACTTCCTTGTCGGAATTTGTGCAATCCTGTTTTCCATTGAAAGCAATCACAATAGAGTTGTGCATCCTTTGGGAGACACTCTAATGTTGAGCATTCTAGGCTTGATGTGTTGATGAATGACTCTATCTCCCAAGACTGGCTTAGTTTTGCACTTTTCTGGCTGTGTGGCTCCTTGATATTTCAGCCTCCTTTGTTCTAGACCCCAATCCACAAAGGAACACTGTATAATAATAGATATGGTGACGGGAAACACCTTTGATAATCTTCTCCTATTGTTGAAGGTGATTTCACCCTCCAATAATCTATATCCACTCTAGATAGTGCACCCTCCTTCAGAAGAAATTGTGCCAAGCTTCCAATAAATCAATAAATTGAGAAAACCCACCAAGAATGAGCTAGAAAGGGCATTCTATCCCTCACAAATATTTCCAAGTGGATATTCCCCTCAAATCTTCCTTCTCCTTAGATCGAACTCAACTTCTTCAAGTAATGCACCCTCCTATTGGAAACCTCATAAACTGTGCACTTCTCCTTCTTCTTCAATGAATAATCAACCTGTAACTGAGTAGAATGGTGAGGGAGGGATCTTGCACCTCTGTGGCCAATCTTGGATCAGGAATAGAGGAATCTTTCACCTCCTTGTTGATCTCTAGGGTTTGTTCTCCCAAAACCCTAAAAAATGCCTAAGCTCAAGATGTAAAAGTAAAAATGACTAGTATGTGGAGTGAGATGACTTCCTTCTTATTTTATACCCCAGGGTCTAATTTCCACTTAAGTTATTTGATTAATTCCTAAGGTTCTTTTCTTCACTTTTCCTCATATTGTCATTTCACTTAATTTCCCTTTTTCCCAAAGTCACTTTAATAATATAACCTTATTCTCCAAGTGATTACTTTGGTGCCTCCTAGTCCCCATTTTCTCATGAGACTATAGTCTAGTGGGGACATCTAGAATACTAAGTCTCTCCAAGTCTTTATCAAGAGGAGGTGGACATTACAGTCTCCCCTATTGGAAATTGCTTTCCCACAAGCAATACTA
Organism: Picea engelmannii; assembly: GCA_009831015.1. Classification (NCBI taxonomy): domain Eukaryota; kingdom Viridiplantae; phylum Streptophyta; class Pinopsida; order Pinales; family Pinaceae; genus Picea; species Picea engelmannii. The sequence continues at coordinate 292,844 of ML796857.1, forward strand.
TTCCTACTTTCTATAGAACCTGTTCACCTTCCCAGGTCACATCCTCTATGAGAAAATTCTTCCATTTGACTAAGTAGTCCTTGATATTTCTATTCCTCAATCTCTTCTCTCTCACCTCCAACACCTCCTCGGGTATCAATACCAATTTCCCTTCCTCATATATTGGAGATAGTCCCTTATTAGCAAGGGTGTGTTATCCTATTGCCCTTTTTAACATGAAAAATGAAAAACATTATGTATTTTTCTTTCTGGGGGTATCTCAAGCTCATATGCAATCGTTCCCACTTTCCTCTTCACCTGTATGGCCCATAGAAGTGAGGTTTGAGATTCTCTATCCAATTCTTCTTTATGTATTCTTTCCTATACGACGAGAACCTCAAATAAACAAGGTCCCCAACCTCAAAAGTATGCTCCACCCTGTGTTTATCTGCCTGTACTTTTTGCTGATTTTGTGCCCTGTGCAAATGATACTTGAGCTCTCTAAGTATATCCTAGCTCATTTGGATCCAATCCTACACCATGGGTTCTCTACTGTCTCCAAATATAATCTCCACAAAAGTGAAGGGGTCATAACTGTACAAAGCTTGAAAAGGAGACATGCCAATGAACATGTGGTAAGTGGTGTTGTAGCAATAATCACCCCAGATGTAGCCACTTAACCCATGATTTCTGTTTTCCTTGTTATCACACAAGTTTTAGGTTGGGAAAAGCCCGATCCAACCACAAAATCAAGTGCTATAACTATGGGACACTACACCCAATGTCACCTCGATGTAGGTCCCTCACTTAGGGGTGACTAGGGTCACTCCTGGGAGGCAATCCCATAGACCCTAGGGAAAAGGAAAGAAGAAAGGAAAAGGTAATGGAAAGGACCCTAGAAGTCAGTACACTAAGTGGAAAAGAGGAAAAGGGAGATGCCTTTCTCACCAAGCAATGCTTCCCCAAAGGATGTGTTTCTTTTCCCAATGATTGTACCTTCACGGCACACAAGAAAAATCCAAATGCAAAGAAATATATCAAGTGTGTAATGTCCCCCACCTCTTGATAATAGGATTATAGAGACTTAGTAGTCTATATTTCCCCACTAGACTATAGTCTCATGAGAAATGGGGACTAAGAGGCTCCAAAGTGTTCACCTAAGAATAATGTTATAATTTAAAAGTGACTTTGGGAAAAAGGTAAATTAAGTGGGAAAAGGCCACATGAAGAAAAGTAAAGAGATAACCTTAGAAGGTGGTCGATTAACTCAAGTGAGAATTATACCAAGGGTATAAAGGAAAAAGGAGGGTGCCTCACTCCTCGTTCATGTCATTTTCACTTTTGCATCTAAGATCTAGAGCTAAGGACGTTTTAAGGGTTTTGAGAGAACAAACCCTAGAGATCAACTCGCTGGTGAAATATTCCACCTCTCCTGGTCCAAGCTTGGTCACGAAGGTGCAATATCCCTCCCTCACCATTATACAGCAACTACATGTTATTCACCCATTGGAGAAGAGAGAGAATGCATAGTTTCTAGGGTTTTCCAGTAGGAGGGTGCATTGTTTGAAGGAAGGAAGTTTGATTTGGCCAAGGAGAAGGAGATTTGAAGGCGTTTTCTATTGAGATAACTTGGTAGAGGCCATAACCAATTTATTGGCCTACTTTTGGTTTGGTTTGGATGGGCAATGATTTATTGTGAGTGTAACACGATTTCTCCTAGTGAAGGGCACAATTTTTTAAGAGGATCTATTCACCTTGAGGGAAAAAACACCATTCTTTAGAAAGGGAATGCATATACAGTGTTTATAAACCTTAGATCTACTATTCCCAAGGATTTTGGTTGGTATTGGGGATAAGGAGGAAGAGGGCCGAAATCTCCCTAAGCTACAACCAGGAACTAGTGCACAACTCAGCCAATTTGAGGGGTTTTCCACTCCAGAAGACAAGGATCTCATCTTTCCACTCATATCTTGCAGCTATTTGGCCTTTGGAGGCTTTTGTATTCTCTTCTTGGACTTGCTTGAGGGTTATTATCATTTTTGCTGCTAGATATCAGTTATATTGTTTCAGACCTGCAGATCTATTGTATCAGGATCTTCTACTATTTAAATAAATGTCAGATCTGAAGTTGTTTCTTTTCCATTGTGTTTAATCTCTTGTATCTTGTTATTGGATGTGTTTATTATTGTATTCTTGCCACTTTCACACTTTAAACTCCATATAAGCTTCATAGCGCAAGCCTAGAAGGAAGATCTGCAAAACAAACAAACAATAAACAAAAAACTCAGCCTAAAACCTAAGTTTCCAAGAAAGGAATGGCTTGGGAACATTACAAAGTGGATCAAAAAGTTAAGCTTGCTGTCCCTATTTTGGAGCAGTTATATCAGCGATATATTATATCCAAGTCAACAAGTAAAAATTCTAGACTAGTTGGTAATGTCAGCAATAAAACTAGTAATCAATGTGGATCGAAAATAACACTTCAAGACTGAATAAAGATGGTTGTCAGAAAAGTAAATTTTTTCAGCAGTATATTAGTCATATGGCTGTATCATTCAATGAAGTATAACAACAAATCTGATCATCAACAAATGCCAAAATCTATCCCAATAGATTCACCTAGGTTAGTAGGTTAAACTAGCAAAGTTAGAGGGTTAGTCTAGGGTTAGTTTGTGAGATATTAGCGATTAGAGTTAGATATTTTTGCAGCCTAATGGATGTAGGAAACAAGTTAGTACAACAATAAGAATTTGTGGGAGAAATATGACACCCTAAGGGAGGAATAATCCACAATGCATCAAGATCATTATCCAAAATAGAGAGATTTAAAACTTGAAGAAATCACGTTTACCAAGACAACAATTTATTTCTCCAATGCAACAAGTAAATGACTAGTTCCTTTAAAAAAGGGATTAATGGAGTCAATCATAGAAAGAGCTAGAGTTACTACCTCCTTGGGGGTGTAAATCCTCTTACTCCCCAAGGAAAATATCTCTAGCTAGGGTTTAAGCTAAGAGGGTGTATGTGCTTATACTACTCTTAGAAAACCCTTGTTTAAACAAATAACAAGTAAGCATACAATGATGGAAACTATGATGGGGGTGTGTACCCTTGTACTTCCCACCAAGCTCTAGCAAAATGACCTTGACTTGAAAACAATGATATCATAATGCATAAAGGCTTACCAATTCAAGGAAAACATTAAGAAAAACCACCATAAAAGATAGAAAATGCCTTCCAAGGCTAGTGCATCACTTCCATCAACCAATAATCCAAGAACTAGCCATAAACAAGAGCATAAGAGAGATAAATATCCAAAGAGAGTGAAAATTTCAGTCCAAGTCCTTCTCACAAGAGGGAGAGTTATGATAAAATGAAATCCTATGATCTCTTATTTATACAAAATGTCACTAAGATAGTTTGTCCACATAATTTAGGGTAAAACACAAGATTAGGGTAAAAAACCCTAATATTTCCCCTTTTACAAAATAATATTAAACAATTCACTTAAATTTCACTTTTACACATAAGGAAACCCTAATTTTAGAAGGATGTCACTCCTTTAGGGGATGTTTTGGCACTAGGAGCACGCCGTTGGTGTAGGAGGAGGGTGACTAGGCTTGCAAAAGCCACATGTCAAGCATACAAGCTACTTCCTTCATGGTCAAATCCCAATTCTCCTAAAAATTTCCAAGTGCTAATGCATATCAACCACATCACCAAACCCTAACCCCCCTAGGTGATGTCATGCCTCTAGAAGTGACGTTTTGCCTCTCCTAGGAAAAACGTTTGGCATGTGGGGGCTAGGTTATGTCGTCCAAGTCATATTTTAGGCCTTCCAAGTTTGATATTTCTCATCCGGCATGTAGGCCCTTGACCTCCACCTGTGGGCTTCAAGCCCCATGGAAGCCCAAGCTAGGCTTGTTCTTCCAAAATTGTCCACCAACTAGGTCCTACAAAGAAAAATAAGCACGCCCTCTAAGGATCTCAATTCATAACATCATGATAAGTGAATCCAATAAATAAATGAGCCACTTAAGCATGTGCATCAAAGATCACTAGATCAAACAATTAAGTGCTCAAAGACATTATGCAACTTGTCAAGATTGAATATGGGAGGGTTGACGAGGTGTCCTATTGGGTAGATCTTTCCCTAGGTCAAACATAGTTTGCAAGATATCCCTCTCTAAGACATGTAAAGTGGGTGAAGTGGTTAGGGTCAAGACTCAATGGGCATGGGGCTCATGACATACAAGAGGTCGTAGTGTCTCATTAATGGGTGCCTTTCTAGAGGGTGTGTGGTACCTTCGTCTACAATGCACTTTTTCCAAGCCCATTGTTTTTCCATTCTTTCATTCTTTCATAATTTTAAGGAAAGTTTGAAGGCCACTGCCTTGGCATGGTGTTTAGATAATGACAATGTCACCCACAGACACCTAGTGGAAATGAGAAGGTTGGCTTGTGATGAGACTCCCTTTCTCTCGGCCATGCAATTGAGAGCCATTACCCTGACTTGGTTACCAGATGTTGGTAGTATCATACGACTAGATATTCATGGACATGATAGGTCATCTCATGATGAAACCTCCTATCCTCCAACTAACCTTTTAAGCATTATTAATCATATTTTATTGTGGGTCCTACTTTTCTAGAAGATAAGTGTTTCATTGCTTTCTTGGGTGATCCATGGGTGAAGCATCTAGAAGGTTCATACATAGGAGTTTATATTTTACCCAACATCAATCCCTTTGGGCCTTCAACCCCTTCTTTCCATAGAATGAGGGACAACCCCTTCTTTGGTCAATACACCCTAAAATACCAAGAGATAAGGAAATGAGTGGAAAAAGTGATGGAAAGTGGTAAGTATGGTCGAGAATGGTACGATGGCCCTTCAAGGGAGTTCCTAGTAGCAAATCCATCCCCAAGGTAGACCACTTACTAGGGCACAATGTCAACCACCAAGGTGAGGCGGGGAAAAAGGCATAATGTCCAAGCATATATCATGAAATATAGAGCAATATAAGATACAACATACTTAAATTCCTTAAATATTGAAATGATGCTCACCATAATATTGACTTGTACCTCATGGAGCAAGGCCCACTACCTTCTGGAAGCCAGTTGATGTGGTGGATGCCATATGAAAATCTGCAACCTATGTGGTGGTGAGAAGGCTCTCCATCTATGCAAAAGGATATTGCTAGCCATGTAGTCTCTCGACACTCCATATCTACAACCTGAGGGCCTTGAGACATAATCTCCTTAGTTATCCACAACATGGGGATAACCTGTGGTCCCTACTTGGGAACATGTGCTCATCGTAGAGTGCATGAGAACCACAACATCTCTTGGTATACATGTTCCTTCCAAAACTCAGATGAAGGGATCAAAGCATCTAGGGTGGTGCTATCACCCTTTATCCATATAAAATCCAAAATTAAAACTAATCTAGAAAATAAAATTTTAGCATTTTTTCAAAAAATTCTAAACTAAGCATGAAATCAATATGAAGGTAAAGCAAAATGAAAATGAAATTCATTTAAACTAACATGAGAAATCAAGATGCATACGCAAGGAAATCAATATGACCTACCTACTTACCTGGGGCCTCGGGGCCCTGAAGATCAGGCGATGGATGATGTTAGGTGAATTCGTACAACTAGTCGATCATCTCATCAAAGTATCTCCCCCTATGCTTGATCATGTGAAACAACAAAGATAAGTCTAGCACAAAATGATCATAAATGGATATATAATCTATCACAAAATGAAACTCATGGAGATGGGTGGGAGGGAGGAAATCCTGCTGGAGAGAGAATCCATCAGCACGATCATCCTTCCTGAAAGTGTAGCCACAAGCATGATCATGCAAGGAATCATGCCTGAAATGATATCCACAAGCTCGATCAATGCATATTTGAAGGGGGCTACCATATATAGACAAAGGCTTGTCTTCATCTTCACTTGTCAAATCACTGCTCCCTAAAGGCTGAGAAAGGACAAGAGATCCCAAGAAAACCCTACGATTTCCCAAACAAGAGGAAATGTGGTAAGGCACAACCTTATATAAAAACTCCTCCGTCGGAATTGGAAAACATCTCTTCTTTGTCTGCAAATCCTTGCCCAAAGTCTCAACATGAAAGTGCTTTCATTTAGTAGTGCAGACCTCAGACTGCTTTGGGCTGGTCACTATCTGGTGTCTATCAAAATATGAGCACGATGGATGAAATTCCTCAGAACCATTTTGCATCCTCAAAAGGGTATGTATCAAGGGATGACTGAAGATCACTCTGAGTATGCTACGACAAGTCATCCTCGAAGGGGCGAAACAAATTTGTAACCATATCATCACCAGGTTGTCAAATATCAAAATCATACACGCATGAATACCAATCCTATGAAGATGACACTTCAACCCCCTATTCCTGAGAGCTACCCTCAATGTCATAAATGGGATCTTTATCAATAATGAAGCAAACCACATCCCATCTACGTCTCCCAACCTATATGAAATCATCAATGTAGTTGTCAACTCTATGTGAGGGTTTTCCATGAATTCATATGCATCACAGAAGTTGATTACTTCTTCACGAGACTAGAGGACTTTATTCTCTTCAAAAGCAAAAACATATTTCAATGTCTCGTTCAGGTATTGTGCAAGAGAAACTTCATCGATATCCCTTTGGTAGTTTTCTTCATTTCCAAAGTTATGGAACAAAGCATCATCAAAGTTTTCAAAAGGATTATAACTCATCATATTCTCTTATTGATGTGTAGGTGATCTGGATTTTATGAGCATAACAAAATGAATACAGATTATTATCAAAATATGCTTAACACATAATAGTAGATATACAGTAAAATTGGTTTCTATTCAATAAGGAAATAAGCTGAAACTGTAAAATGCAGCAGAAAACAAGCTTGCTAGAATGGTGGTGGATTTTCTCTGAGAAGAGATGTGACGATTGTGCTCATTCGCCAGAAGATGATTACAATGAGGCGCTCAAGGCCTTTTTACAATAAACAGGAATGTCAAAAACCCTAGACATCCAAAAACCTAACCCTAGGAGATGAAGCGCCAAAAGTCATGTGGGCCCTGTTTGGGTAAGTTAGTACATCAACTTCCCGTGGTCATAACTTTTGCATACGATCCCCGTTTTAGGTGCATGATAGCTCGTTGGAAAGGTCTATATGATAACTACACATGTTTCCTGTGGTGATCCCTACACATTTTTCCTATGGTGGTCCCTACACATGTTGACTATGGTGAGGCCTACCCTAGAAGGGCTATCATTGACTACATTCAATGTGACTAGTACTTAATCATGGAGAGTCTCAAAATGACAAGTACAGAAATATGTATAACTTATGGTTCCAAAAACAATCTCGGTCTAATCACTAAATCAGGCAATGATGAGTCTGATATGGCTAACAATATTCTAGATATTTTAGACATATGTCAGTCATATTTTAGACTTCCTAGTATTGGCACACATGATGGACATATGTCACATTTGCATTAGAAAAATTGACATTATGTTTGCAACCTATGACAATAACTACAGTTTTTCAAATAAATTGACATTGGGAAAACATCACTAATGCTAAAAATGTTTTGAGTACCAGCAGGAGTTACAAAGGATAGTTGCAATAGTTTGTTTGGAATTTTGTTGAATGTCAACAGTGGACATGATCCTGATAAATCTAAAACAATCATAGAAAGTTGGATCACCAATAGAATGACAAAATTACTAATATGTGATACTCTCATATTAGTTACAGTAGTAAAGGTTCATGCATACTTCGTCAGAAACTTGTATGGTATAGATGGCTACAAGGAAAACAAGCAAGGAATGTCATTGCTCATCATGACATTGATAAATAAATAGAACCTTCATTGGTGTACACTCTCAGGTATGCACGTGTATATATATATTATGTGCATCATTTCCATAAGGGTACTTGTAGGAGGAAGGAGCCCTTGGGGCAATCATGGACCCAGAGAAGTCTCATTCAGAAGAACAACACACTGAAAGTGAAGACTCCAGGTTTGATTGTTTTAAATTATCATGTCTATAACCTACATTCTAAGGTTGCTACATTACAAGTAGGTGTTGTAGCTGTGAAAACAATCCTTAAAAATTTTTGATTCTAGAGATGTACTCATGAATCTCCACTAGGACATATTCTTGTCTAGTTTCCTTTCGTTTGTTTTCTTGTTCCAGGAAGGTTAACAACAAAGGAAGATGCTTATCCTTCAAGACTTCAGAGGGAGTCACTTGACTCAGAGGGAGTCAAACTAATTGAGAAAGAGAGGCATTACCTTCTTCCTCTTCAGTAGTCCAGAGGGAGATAGCCATTGATGCTAAATTTAGAGGGACTTACTTGACTCAGAAGGAGTAAAACTAATTGAGAAAGAGAGGCATTATCTTCTTCCTCTTCAACAGTCTAGAGGGAGATATCCATTGATACAGTTGATCTAGTTGTTCCAGTTATATTACTAGAAACTTTGCAGTAGGCCATAAAAGACCTGTTTGGGCTTTAAAAACTCTGCAAGAGGCAGAAAGACATGCAGCTAATGAAAGTATCAAGAAATACAAAGAGAGATCTATAGCCAAGGTATTCTTACAAGCAGAGGGAGTGAACTATGATGAGACATATTGATCCAGTAGACTGATGCACTTTCATCTGTACTACCATCCATGAGTTGGAAACTACATCAGATAGATGGATTCTTGATGAGTTTGGGTTTCAACAAAAGTGTTGCTAAGCCAAAACTATGTTACTACATTTGTGACAAAAGCCTGATTTTGATGACTTATTCAAGAAGTTGTCTTATTGGATACAAGCAAGCCTCAACTTCTGATTTCGAGATGAAGGATCTAGGTATGATGCACTACTTCTTGGGACAAGAAGTATGATAGAGGACCATTAAGACTTTTCCTAATTCAAAGAAAAATATATAGTGGAGATATTAAATAAGTTCACATTACAGAATGCAAATCCATGTTTACACCGATGGTGATGGATTTGACGAAAAATAAATGATGATGATTTAGACGAGACTAATCAATATGTGTACTGACAACTAATTGGATCATTGATGTATCTGGCTAAACACCAGACCTGATATATGCTATACAACAAATGCGCTTTGTCAATCAACGACTCAACCGAGATAGACTCACTGGATAACAGTGTTGGGCCCCAACAACTCCCCCTATATTTTTACAAAATTTAAAGGGCCCCTATTAGAATCTTGATAATTATAATGAGCTACAGAATCAACCTTTTCAAATAGTTCCATGCCTTGGCTTGCTTTGAGACAAACTTAAGACAT
>ML796857.1:302212-315910 GCA_009831015.1 Picea engelmannii
GTAAAAAACTAAAATTAATATTTTTTCTTCATTAACTTGAAGCTTCTAGATCATATTTGAAAACAAATTATAAATAATGTTTGTTTATAAGTTATAGTTAGTTTAAATTCATTTTTGATTTTTCTAGATTTTGTTTTATTCACGATTTTTAGGTTATTAATTTTTAGGTTTCTTTTTGTTTCACAGGTTTCTATTATCAAATATTTGATATAGATATGATCATGGCTTGATTTTATTATCCAAATACGTTCAAGATGATTGATCCAAAAATAATTTTGGATTGCTACAAATAATTTTATGAGCAACAACAGGTAAAATTTGGAAAGGCATCAAGATCAGACAGACTATTTTGCATAACTGATTGTAGCCAAACCGTGAGGAATTTGAAGAAACGGTTGAAAACCCAGAACCAAAATGGACCCATTTACCTTTCCCATAGATATTTTCTGAAACAAATGCATGATTTGAGAGATATTTGGGTCTCTTTTAGAGGAAAATTTCAGGTGGCAGAAATTAATAGTGACGCCCAGACTGTTCATTCATTTTATAAATATATGAGAAAGATCAGAGCCAATGGATGGAAGAATTGGAGAGGAGGATTTTAATCCTTTCTCTTTTGTATATTATTGCTTTTGTAAACTTTTTATTTCTTTTCAAATGGAGTAATGGATGGATGGAATCTTTGGGAGAATGGACAAATATTTTCAAAGAAGAATATGGAATTCCAGGTTGCTTAATGGCTTTTGTCCTGTAAGTAAAATGGTTTTATTTTCATTATAATATATTCATATTCTTTGAATAATTGATTATGCATTGATTTAAATAGATTTAGTCTTTTTTATCAATACATGGTTAATTATTATCATTTATGTATTAATTTTTCCAAGCTTTAATCTATTATCCAAAACATTTTTTCCAGGACTACAGAATGGACAAATGATTCAAAAAACTTAATAGAACGACATATATGCATTTTGGCTTTAGCCTTTTGTTTATAATGTTGTTATTTATGTTTTTTTTAATCCTGTTACATGTGTAGGTCTGATATCTTTAGATTAAATGATCTGTGATGTGTAGGAGGTTTATATTATAAATACCATTTGCTCCTCAAAATACAAATGCTGTGATTATATCTTCGATTTAAACAATGAGATTTATCTTTGAATTTTAAATTGAATGATAAAATGCATAGATTGCTTCCAGATTTATCTTGCTGTAATCATGTATAATTATGAGATCACAGGTTTATGTTTGTGTTTCCTTTTCTGTCATTAAAACCTAAGCTATCAATACATGTTCTGAATTTATTTAGAACAATCATAAGGTTCATTGCAGATTTCTCTCTTGGACATGGCAGTTGGATGTTCACCACTCATGCAGATGCTTGAATACACCTCACTAATTCATTGACATGATAATTTCTTTGTATTTTTCTGTCATTTACATATCATTGAAACTAGAATGTATGGTTCAACTTTGACTATCCACATGTTCATGTTTCATTAACCTTTTTTGCAAGATTCTTTAAATTTATAAAAGAAAAACAATAAATATTTTTATGTGCTTTCTTTATCTACTTCCTAGAAGCAATCATTTTTCACATTGATTTTCGTAAGTTTGGATTAAAACTTGTATCTTGTAAATCATGTAAATAAACGATACTTGTATATCTCTTGCTTAAATACAACTACTATAGTTACATTTGAACATATGTACATATATATAGTGTGTTTAGTAATTAATTAGTTATTTCTCTCTTTTATTTGTTTCTTCTAGGATTCTTAGATTGGCTAACGAAGCCATTAAACCCGCCAGAACGAGTTACACCAAACGGCTTGGGTTATTTAGACAACCCCGGACCGGACTCACTCTTCCAGTTGACGGATGGCCAATTTCGCCTGTCAACAAGCAGTAAGGCATGTATTGAGATATATATGAGGCACAATTGGATATGGCCTGAGATATGCCTCCAGTGTGAACTTGAGTTTGAAGGGATATGCCGATACAGATTGAGCAGAAAATATAGTGGACCAGAAGGGCACATCCAATTGTTGTTTTTACTGTGAAGTTTGCCATGGTTTCCTAGTGCAGTAGGAAACAAAGCTCTATGGCCTCAAGTACCACAGAAGCAAAGTATATATTATTGAGTGTGTGAAGAAATGCAACTTCATAAGCTTCTGACATATTTACTTGATCATGAGATGGATTCTATGATTATAACCAGAGCTGTGTGAAACTCTTTGAGAACCTTGTGTTTCATGATAGATCGAAACACGTTGAGATAAAATATCATTTTCAGAGACATGATGCAGACGAAAGCAATACACATGTTGTACCTTCCTACACATGAGCATATTTCAAACATATTCACCAAATTGGCTTGGTGAAGAATACCTCTCTAGTTGAGAGGGAGTGTTGATGACTACTGCCAAGACAAAGTTTGAGTATTTCCATGAGATACTTGGCCTGGTGGAGAATGCCTCCCTAGCTGAGAGTGAGTGTTGATGATGACAGCTGCATGAGACATCCTCTAGGATATAGATCTGAGAGAGAGCCCCTGATATGGGTGTGTGGTTCCTATCTAAGACAGAGCTAGAACGAAGCGATGGCCTCCTCCTTACAGAGAGTTGAGAATAAATCCATATGATTCTTCTGTGTAACGTAGTGAGAAAGGATATTTACTGAGTTGGACGTGCCTGTGGCTGAGCACAAGGTGAATGTGTGAATTCCCATAAGCTGGGTGCATTGTTATGAGACAAATATGAAGATGATGTATTAGCCTCCTCTGAGCAGAGAGTTGAGATGATAAACTCCAGATGACTCTCCTGTGTAATGTAGTGGGAAAGAAGATATGTTGCGTTGGACGTGCCTGTATATGAGCACATGTGAAAGTGATCCTAGTGGCTAAGCACTAGTGAGTGTGGTTCTCCTGTGAGACATAGTGAGATAGAGACATGGAGATACCTATGGATGCACCCCTAGTGGGTGTATGGGATCCCTTGCTATATTTTTCAAGAGACAGACTTACCTGTAACCCTAATTGTTATGTAAAGGGTATAGGTCGACCCTGCCTTAATGTAAAATATAATTATTGTAAAAGATAATTAATATGGTAATTATTAATTATATTTTGAGTTATTGAGGTCGGACCTATTGTGCCAATAGACACATCATTTGATGTGACAAGTCTTATATAAATAAAGGTGAATCCCCATTGAGGAAACACACTTATCATTGTGTCATCTCATGATTTCAGAAGTTGTGGTCTGAAATTATGAGAATTACAACACCCTCTTGTGTGCTAGGTTTGGTGATGGCGTGGTAGGTCTTTCTCTTGAGGAATATAGAAAAGGATTGGCTGGGTTTTCTTCCCTTGTTGAGAAGGGTTTCTTAGGATACTTCTTGTGTTCTTGTGCATGGTTATTCTTCTTGTGATCTTGGTTTGTTGCAGTGGTTATGGTTCAAGTAATAGTTAAACAAAATTTTTAAAGAGGATACATGAGCCATAGCTCATTGAAAATCCAACAGGAGGCACCCTAGAGATCAATCTCACATATATAAATGTGCCTATGAATGAAAAAATGATAATTCACCTCCTGAATGTTCGAATGAACAAAATCCACGTGAAAGAAATTGGTGATGATATTGGAATCAACGAAACATATGAACTGGTCAAAGAGAGTCCTCCTGCATTTTCCCCTCATGACATGCCTTTTTCTACAAGAGAAGACTTTGATCAGATACAATGGCCGAAGAAGGAGGAATATCATCAAGTCTTGAACAAATAGAAAGACAAAGAGGTTGGGGTTGTCAAGCTATTGAAGAAAGGAGAAGATGACTTACTGATCTGACTATCTCAGCAATAAGTTTTCACATCAAAATACCACCCTCCTCCCTCAAGACAGTACACCAAGGTTATACAAGAAACAACCAAATTCAAGAACAAGGATTACAAGGAGGGAGATACAATCTAGATGTGGGATACAAATAAGGGAGAGCCTGCTAATGTCAAGGGAAATATGCAACTTTGTCTTGGACACTTCAGAGTTGGAAGAAAGTCAGTCAATGATGCCTACTATTTGTCTACATTAGAAGGAAGAAGGCACCCATTACCAGTTAGTGGACACCTCCTAAAACACCATCAGGGGGTAGAGACTTGACTTCATAGGTAAGTATAGGTAAGTAGGTAGGCATTTGCATTCATTGTATATACCATCTACATTTCATGCTAGAGTAATTGTATTTACATTTGTATATATGCTTGCTTACTTTCATTTTTACTGTACCATATATTAGCCAGAGGAGATATCACCACCCCAAATGATTACTAATGATTTTTTGTTGATATCGAGTAGGTCATAGGTCATGCCAGAGATGTTGAGCTTCTCATGCGCTCTACAGTGATCACATGTCCCCGAGTTGGAGCCAGATGTTATCCCCTAGCCTAAGGATAACTAAGGAGATTATGCCTCGAGGCCCACAGGTCCTAGACATGGAGTACCGAGAGCCATACTGACTTGAGCTTGGCCCTGGAGGGCCCATATTTCTTCTTCAATGCCTCCATCTTGTCAAAAACAACAACATCCATCCCATCAGCCTGGTCCTTCAACAACAATGGGTATTTTTGCATGAGGTAATGAGTCCAGGTATCATGGTATGTGTCACTCTGATTCTCAAAAAATTTGAATATGTGCATTTAATTATTTTTGCTTATGACATGTGCTTGAACTTTATGCCTTTCCACTTTTCCACACCTGGGGGGAATGACATGATTCCCTAGCAAGTTGTCTCCTTTAGGATTTGAGTTTCCATTGGGTGAGTTCATGAAAGTTCATTGTCCATTCCCACCATACTTATCACTTTTCATCATTTTCCCTCTCATCCATCCCCTACATTGGTTCGAGCATTGGGTTTGCCATGCTAGAAAAGGTTTGTACCTTTCCTTGTGGGAAGAAGGGGTTAAAGGCCCAGAGGGTAAAACTAGCTGGAAAAAGATAAAAGCCAAAAGAAAAAAACCTAGGGATCCCCGAGAAAGCAATAAAAATCTTATTAGAAAGAAATGGAGGGACCCATAAAATAATAAAATCAAGACATTGTTGGAGGATAGGAGGTTTCATCACGAGCCAACCTATTAGGTCCATGGGCATGTAGCGGTGTGACACTACCATTCAACTGGTCACCATGCCAGGGTAGTGGCTCTTGGTGGCATAGCCAAGATAAAGGGGGTCTCATCACGAGCCAACCTTCTCATCTCCATGAAATGCTTGTGGGAAACATTGTCACCATTGGTCACCATACTAGGGCAGTGCCCTCCAACTATTCTCTTGAAAGAAAAATCAATAAGATGAAAAGGAAAAAGGAATTGAATGGGCTTGGAAACATTTGCATCCATGACAAGGTGGAGCTTACCCTCTTCAGAGGAACCCACAGGTAAGCCATACATTTCTCTGTCATCACTGCACCCATTTCTTAGACATCCCCATACCACCTCATCCACTTACATGAACTAGATTTGTCTTCACCTAGTAACATCCCACATCCAATGAGAATTAGCCCAGTAGGACCTCTTGAAACCCTCTTCAAACCTGGCTTGTAGAATAACATAATGTCTTTGAGCACTTGTATGGGAAAGGGGGGTTTTATGCACATGTTTAGATAACTTGATTCTTAGACGTGGTTGAAGTTGCTATGATCCCTGTGACTTATGAGTCCATGGAGGGCATACTTTTTTTTGTTGCAGGGCCACAACCAACGAACATGTACACATGGGGAGATGATTAGTTCCGACCTCCATTAGGGATAAAATCACACTAGATGGATGCTAATACCCTAGCCAGGGGCATGCACATATCAAAGGCTTTGCACCAGAGATAGAGGAGGAAGTTCCACCAGAGACAACCTGGCAGGCCTGGACCCAGGGGGGTCTTTCCCTCCCACTATGATATTGGCCATGGAAGGCCCATGACGTCACCTCTGTGACCCTTGACATCAACCAACATTTGATGGACACTATGGAGGAAGTTGTGTCTCGAGTGGCATGTGTGGCTTGATCCAGAGGCTTGGGGAGGCCTAACGTTTTTCTCTTGTAGGCCAACATTTCACCTGGGAGGCCCAACGCCACCCTAGAAGGGCATGACTTCACCTCTTTTGCTTGATTTAGGGTTTAATTTGTCATTTTATGTAAAAAAATGGATATTACATGTAAACTGGCCATGCCATTTTCACTATATAAATAAGGGTTATTTCCCTTGTATTTTCATCATGTTTCACTCACACTAAGTGAGGTCTGAAATTTGCGCCCTATTTAGGGTTTATTGGCTGAAATTTGGTGCACACTTCTTAGAGGAGGCTAATTTTGGTGTTTTTTGGTATTTTTCTTGGTGGAAAGTATTCAACTAGGCCTATTGCTAGATTATTCTTGGTGAATGTAAGTAAATTTATGCAATTCTTCTTACTTTGAATGGTTATGGTACATTTATTTTTCATTTCTTCCATGATTATGAAATTGCTAACTTAAAACCCTAGGAGGTCAAAGAACATGTTATTGTTCTTTCCGCAACAACTTTTCACCTACTAGATTGTGCTAGAAACCCTACTTTATTGAATCATTGTGCTAAGGGCCCTACCATTGTAGGAACCTAGCATTACTTTCTTCATCAAGCCGTCATTTACTTCATCCTAGAGCTAAAGAAGGAGGAAAATCACTAGGGCCTAAGGTTACCTACTTCCTAGTGGCCATTTTCCTCCTAGCGTTTAGTGATTGAGGCCTTGGGTTACTAACACCTCAATCATTGACCTTCTTGACTCTATCTCTCACATTATAATTTGTTCCTTCAAGATTTCGCTACTAAAAGTGACTCCATTAACCCTAAAGAGACTGATCTAGGCCTTGCACTTGATTAATTGATGAAAACAACTCTTAAAACTTTTACCTCAAGCTATCTACTAACTTTTCCTAACCCTAGAGAAGACTAATTTAATAACCTACTTGTTGTTGTTACAAAAGTAAGCTACAACCATTTATTGCAGTAATAAAATCACTAAAAATCAATTGCAAAGTTGATTTATACACTGCCTCATTAGCTTTTGACAACTGCTAGTACATTGCTATTATTGAGTTATTATTTTTGGTCATTGTGAAGAACTTTTAAGGCATTTATTTTGAAGCTATTATCTTGTAAACATTGCTGTTATAAAATTCTGCTTGCTTCATCTTGCATCAACTATTTCTTTTATTGACAAGTCCATGGTTTTATGAAGCACTAACATCAAATTGTACTTACAAAATATATTGTTTTCTTGTTGCTTTGTTCTGGGTAGGTACATCTAAGAACATCATTGCTTCATTGATTAAAACCTTGGGACTTTCTGATCAGTGTGACTTGAGAGAGGGGATACCTTTATATGACATTTTAACATTTTCCTTCTCAAACCCCCAGGTCACAGAGGACGTCTCCCCTAGGGTATTATCCCTAAACATAAAGAGGTATATTATTAAGGTGACAGTGATAGGATAACCTCTCATTATGCCAATTTTCATTCCCTTAGACTTTCCCTTCGGGACAAGTTCAAATTGAGCAATAACACACAGAATAACGGATATACATTAAAATTGGTTTCTATTCAATAAAGAAATCAGTTGAAGCTATAAAATACAACGGAAAACAAGCTTGCTAGAATGGTGGCGGCTTATCTCTGAGAAGATATGTGACGACTGCGGTCATTCGCTAGAAGATGATTAAAATGATGCTCTCAAGGCCCTTTTACAATAATAAGGAATGTCAAAAACCCTAGACATCCAAAAAACCTAACCCTAGGAGATGAAGCACCAAAAGTCATGTGGGCCATGCTTGGGTAAGTTAGTACATCAACTTCCCGAGGTCATAACTTTTGCATACAATCTTTGTTTTAGGTGCATGATAGCCTATTGGAAAGGTCTATCCGAGGAATACACATGTTTCCTGTGGAGATCTCTACACATGTTGATTGTAGCAAGCCATAAAAACGTTGTTTAGCGCCTCAAAACGATCCCAGAAGTCAGGGACCCAAAAACTAGGAAAAAAATGTCGATCTAGAAAACTGCCAAAATGAGCCAGATGGAATAGGTGGGAGGCCACCGACATCCATTTGGATCAGGAGGAGAAGAAGATATCTGGATGTCTTCATCAACTAGAAGGGTAGATAATTCATCTTCATCATATGTCTCATTCAGATCTTCTTCATCAAGGTCTTCTTCAAGCTTTTCTTCATCCTCATCTACAGGAAAACCTTCTCTGCAAAGAATGTCTTTGAGCTATTGGAAAGTATCTTGGAAATTTTGGGTAGTTGGCCGATAGTGCTTGAGAAATTATTCAATGAGCTTGGTAGAAGAGGGGATGCTCTTTGGATTACATGAGTGTGCAAGTAAATTCCTTTGACTTGATTCCAGTGAAGATACAAAAATTTTCATTAGCACATCCTCATGTAACACATCTAGGATTGAAGCATACTTCATATAATTGACGGCATGGGTGATTGCTATATTTGGTTCACCATTAAAATTGGGGAATTTTACCCTCCATTCCATTGGGCAATGGTTCAGATATCTAGGAATACCCTGAATATCATGGTAAGTCCCGTGAGGCCATGGTTCTATTACTTAGGGTAATAACTCAATGGAGTTGCTAGATGAGCTCAAGGCTCATCAAAGGATGGAAAGGGATAAGGGAAAAGTGAGTTTTGGGAAGGTGGATTTGCTAGATGAGCTTCAAAAAGAGCTCATCAAGAAAGGTGGAAAGGGAAAATTCCCTGGGTAGAGTCATGTTGATGGGCGTTTATGACACACCGTCAATGGGAAGGATAGATCCAGACCAGGGTTATCTAATTAACCCAAGCCGTTTGGTATGATATAAACTGGCGGGTTTTATGGCTCTATTAGCCAACTAGAATCCTAAAAAAAAAACAACTAAAGAAAATAAACTAACTAAAGATACAATTTTAACAATCAATATATTAATTACAAATGTTCTGCTAAGGGTGTTAATATACAATGATTATATATAGTTTGCAATGTTTGAACAAAGCCTTGTGAAAGTGATTGTTTGAGATAATGTTTCTTAACCAGATTAAGTAAAAACAAAAATTGTTCTAATGTTCTGAATATCAAACTATTAAATAACGAATGCATATGATTGTAATGATACGATGAGAACAAACAAAGATAATTAACATCTAAATAATGAAATCACTATTCATTCATATATAAACAACTTAAATAAATAATAAATGAACTAACCTCTAACTGATCAACATTAATAAACTAAAATCGTCTCTCTGCGTTTGTATGAGCTCCTCTTGTCCCGTGTCAAGATAAAACCTATAATAGAAACAAGCATAATACTTCCTAAAGAAATTCAAGGAAGTGTTTCATATTCTAGAGCGAGTTTATGACGACAAAAAGATAAATAATTATATATCCTGTAACCTTAAGATATCCAATAACTGAGAACGAAAGAAATCTCAATCCTCAGTAATGGTGTTATCGACCATTTAACATCAGAAGTAAACTAAAAAATGCTTTAAATAGTTGATCGATCGCAGGTACAAACTAGACCAAAAGGTAATGAACAACATTAAGAAAAGAAATGATATAAAATATCATATGAAGACAAGACTAAAGTTAAGACAGAAGTAATATTTCAAAATTGCTTATTATAGGAGAAAACAATGACAAACAATGCACATTTTACACAGGTCTAAAGCCAATAGCAAACTTCTTTCTCATATAAATTCAAAAAGATATGTCCATTCTATGGTCTAGAAAAACACGCCCTTAACACTAGGCAACAATAGATATTTAACAATGTCTTGGATCTATTACCTCCTACCATATAAGACAGAGGAAGATCTCTGAAAATAAGTTTGTTTTACAAAAATAGAGTAACAAAAGATACTCTTGTTGGAGTCTTTAAATAAAAATTATTTATATTAATGACATTGTTTTTTCAAAATGGGAAATTACTAATCTATTGAACGCTTAACCCATGATTCCTTTCCTTTAGCATAGCATCATAACTTGTTGTTTACCTGAAATGATAAAACAAAATCAAAGTTTAGATAATAATGCAAACAAATAACTTTAAATAGACTGGCTACATAATCTTTTGATTATGTAGCCAGTCTTAAAATAAAAATAAAATCAAAAGTGAATCTACCTATTATTTGTCAAACAAAATAAAAAATAAAAACAAAACAACTATTTACCATTTCAGAGATTTGATAGAGAAGCATCAGATAGGTCTGAATTTATAATGGTTTTGGTCTGTTGAGTTTTTAATGATCACATTATCAGACCTCATAATTCTCTTGTTAGCCCTGTGTGTTCGATCAAACACATGCTTTCAAGTCGTCGTTCTCCCTCTTG
Source organism: Picea engelmannii (assembly GCA_009831015.1). Taxonomy (NCBI): domain Eukaryota; kingdom Viridiplantae; phylum Streptophyta; class Pinopsida; order Pinales; family Pinaceae; genus Picea; species Picea engelmannii. The sequence continues at coordinate 312,615 of ML796857.1, forward strand.
AGCAATGAATTTCTTGCTACCATCTGGTGCAATTGTGCCTAAAGATAGGGGATATCCAGGTAATATCTCTCAATCCAATCAAAACATTTTTCACAATGAACTGGTTCTATGGTAGGCAAAGGTCGAGCATGTTCTATAGAGGGAAAATTAACCTGTCCCATTATTTGTTTCAGATCATGTTGTATACCAGAAAAACCCTCTTGTTTCTTTAGGAACGGTGGAAGATTAGAAACAAAATCGAACTGTATTGTATCAGTTTTGATATCGTTCCCCAGAATCTGGTCATCGATATCCTCTTGAGAAATAAAATCATCGATATCACCCTTAGAAAAATGATCATTGATCTTGATCACAGGGATCGATTTCTCATGATCACACTACCAATTTCTCATATTCCTAGATACGAGTTGGTCGGGTCTCTTATTTTTAAAATTGATATCTAGGCTACTCTATTTCTTATGCCTACCCTTTTTCTTGACAACTGGTTCATTCAACTCAATTCAAATTGGCTCAGGATTTGGAACAATAGGAATTCTATCCCTTAAATCACCCAAAACCTCTTCCAAATATTTTTTGGGATCAAAATCACATCTTGGTTTCTTGCCTGTGGGTGGTTTATAGATAACAACAGGGGTTTGATCTATGGACACACAGATTTCTTGTAGATTGACAGGTAGTTTTTCCATAGGGGGGTTTGGTCGACAGAGACTTGGAGGTTCATCAAAATGCAGAGGTAATTCTGTTGCAGTTTCAGGTAGGGTAAAACTATTTCTATGCACAAAATTTTCCCAACTGTCACCAGTTTTAGACAAATGTGAAACCACGAGGATTCAGATGAGGCCATGATGGAACAGGCTTGACTATGGGTTTAGGTTTTGTCTCTGATAGAACTTAGCCATTTTCGGCAGGCTCCTCAATAGATAAAACAACATATTCAAATTGAAACCTAGAAATACGATCAGTAAGCGGACATGATACAAAAAGACTAGACCGTATCTACCTTCATAGGTAATAAATTTCTTAAGCATTAAGAGCAATCCATGCCATTTCTGCTTAAAAAGAATAATAGGTGTACCTTTTTCATAGTAATGCGATTTCTTGGAGGCCATGAGTAAATGCCAAAGCACACCTTTGATATTGAGGTTTTTAAACTATCAATCTCCCTCGTGGGATAGTCCAGTAGCCTTTGAAATGGAACCCTCGGTCACCTCTAACTACAAATCCCCAATTTTATCCCTGGTGCCATCGAACGTCTGAGTGAAGTCTTGAGGTACTTGGAGATTGAAACCCTCAAATTGTATTATGAACCCATCCCAGCCATATGCTACAAGGTCATCCATGAAATTTTGATGTGAGAGGAGAGCCTTTGAACCATTGGGATCGATCCTCACAACGGGCACCATTGATATGATCACGCAGAAACAATAGAGGTATCGAGAGGTGGAGTGTTTTTCCCAACACACGACATGTAGGATGAGGTCTTCATATTTGGGAGAAACCCGATACCTAAGGATTCGAGAAGCCACCATAACAACCATTTGGAGTATTGATTGGGTAGTAAACCAGAGGATGCGTAGAATGAAAAAACACTCCGTGACATGAATGCCAAACCCAAGCACCGAAACTTACCACTTGAAACAATGAATTCATGTTTGAGCTATGCAGGATGAATGAGTGATGTTTGAAGGTGTTAGAACATATCTTTGATGGAGGGGTGTTTTCCCTTAGGAAATAACCTCTTGGTGAAAAAATGAAGGAAAGGGGTCATAGCGCGACCCATTTTTGGCCCTTATCCTAAGTTTTGATGGCTAGGTGACCTTGGCACTTTGTGATAAGGATAATGCAGATCTTGGCAGCTGAGATCTATGAGCTCAGATCTACAGTCCACATTCCATATCGGACCTGCTCTGACCTTCTTCCTTTAACGGGGGGGTCTGAGTTGGAGGTTTTCTGGTGTGGGCCCTTCACTTTCATGTCACCTCCATAACAAATTAGAACCCCCCTTGCCCCTGCACTTTACTGCTTACCACCTACCCCCCCNAGCCTCCTTACTGCTTTCCCATACTGTTCATGCTCCTTTCGACACCTATCTTCCACTCACATTCTCGCACGCCTGTCCCTTCCCCACTGTCTTTTCCCCCCCTCTCACTTCCCAACATCTGTCTTCCACTTGCACTCCATGTCATATCTGCCACCATTTGTCGTTTCCTCTCCATCACCTCCACTACCTATCACATCGCTCTGTCATCCTACCCTTTCCCTTTGCCACATCACCCTTGCACTTTACACCTCATCTCCTGCATACTTGCGGTCACGTAGTTTCGGTCACCACCAACTACATCATTCCACATGGCCGGCGATCACTCGCTATTCCAATCCGATTTACGCCCATCACCTTGCCATCTCCCCATCATCAACATCCACATCTGCCTGCCAATGTTTCCTGCAAACGTCCAAGCAAACATCCAAGTGGCAGAGTTTTAGAGTGTGTCCAACATGTTTTCCCGGCATCGAGTTGACTCTGACCGTTCTGATCCCGATGAAGGTAGTTAATGAAAGTGAGGGAGGTGGTTGAAACCTCATCTGACCACATAAATGGAAAGCCAGAAAGGACTGGCAGGCCTGAGATCACGTTTGACAAAGAACTGCATGCACAGTCTGACAGAGAAGACACAAATCGACAAATCTAAATCTCACGTTTCACAGAAGGCTGCGTGCACAGTCTGCATGGAAAGGTCCAGACGTAAATCCTTGAATGCATGAATCAATCGCCTCTCTGGTGGTTGTAGTCACTCCTGATTATAAATATGTTTTTTTCATATTTTGTTAGTGTTGATGGTTGAGCAAGGCTGCCACATTGTAAAGTTTTGATGAAGCTCTAGTTCTCTGGTTATGTATCTCGATTTGAGATTTCTTGTTTAATCGAAGTCATCTTTCCCTTTCATATTATCTACCTTTGATACTGAAGTGTCCATGATTGAAGGATTCACATGGATGGTTATAGTTGTATTGTGATGGATGTTTGATTACAATACTGTTATGGTGTTCTTTAGTTTCCCGAAACTTTGAATATAAGTGTTAAGAACCAAACATCAATATAGCATATAAAAACCTCAGGAAAAGTACTCAACGCCTTGAAAAAGAGATAATTTTAGATAATAATCCTCTTCGAGGGGGCAGCCTCCTTTTACCCCACTTAAATGTTCAAGTACAAGATGATTCAAAATGAAAATGTCTCCTTGGTATATATAGGAGACTAGGAGGTATAATTACAAATAATGGCCTAAAGCCGACAT
>ML796857.1:328578-343702 GCA_009831015.1 Picea engelmannii
TCCTCCCCCTCTCACTTCCTGACATCTGTCTTCCACTTGCACTCCATGTCATCTTTGCCACCATTTTTTGTTTCCTCTCCATCACCTCCACTACCTATCACATTGCTTTGTCATCCTACCCTTTCCCTTCACCACATCACCCTTGCGCTTTACACCTCATCTCCCGCAGTTCCGGTCATCACCAAATACATCATTCCATATGGACACCGATCATTCATTGTTCCATCCCAGTTTGCGCCCATCACCTCGCCAACTCCCCATCGTCAGCATCCACATCCGCCTACCAGTGTTCCCTACAAACGTCTAAGAAAAGATCCAAGTGGTAGAGTTTTAGAGTGTAGCCAACAAGTTTTCTCGGTGTCGAGTTGAATCTGCCCATTCTGATCCTGATGAAGGTAGTTAATGAAAGTGAGGGAGGTGGTTGAAACCTTGTATCACCACATAAATGGAAAGCCAGAAAGGACTGGCAGGCCTAAGATCACGTTTGACAAAGAACCACATGCACAGTCTGACAGATAAGACACAGACCGACAAATCAGAAGCTTGTGTTTGACAGAAGGTTGCGTGCACAGCATGGAAAGGTCCAGACATAAAGCCTTGAATGCATGACTCAATCTCCTCTCTGGTGGTTGTAGTCACTCCTAATTATAAATATGTATTTTTCATATTTTTTTAGTGTCGATGGTTGAGCAAGGCTCCCACATTGTAAAATTTTGATGAAGCTCTGGTTCTTTGGTTATGTATCTCGATTTGAGATATCTTGTTTAATCGAAGTCAAATTTCCCTTTCATCTTATTTGCCTCTGATACTGAAGTGTCCATGATTGAAGGATTCACATGGATGGTTATAGATTTATTGTGATGGATGTTTGATTACAGTACTGTTTTGGTGTTCTTTAGTTTCCTGAAACTTTGAATATAAGAGGATATTGTGTTTGAAGTTTCTCCTCCTCATGTTGCTGGAAGACCTGATGTCCATAGAATACCTCTTCCTCTCCTCACAAATTCTTCCTCCTATTCACCTTTACTACAATTTACTGACAGAAGTTGATCAAGACCTCAACTGCTTGTGCATGCTAGTCCAGTTTTCTGAGTTAAAACAATATTATCTTGAGTCTGCGCCCATTTGACCTCTTTAAAATCATTTATTGTGACATATAACCTGGTGGGTACTGGGCTTACCTTCAATGCAATCTTAAGGTGAATTCTAGTGCTAACAAAAGGTATGGATGTCAGTCATGTACCAGGATGACGAGACTGTGATATGATTTCTAGGGGTAGGATGCATATTTCAAATTAAACCAAAGTTTTTTGTGTGCTGCGCGATCATGGATATGTTAATGTGAAAACAAAAATAATCAAGGATAAAGTGGTTAAGTCATAACCCCAAGGTGGATAACTCATGTGTGATGGTAAGGGATCAACCAATAAAAATGATAGGTTTACAATCTTTAAGGTTTATGAAAATATTAGATGCCCTTTAGGTGTTATCCCATTTGCAAAAGAAAAAACTACAAACTGTATGATTCCCTCAAACCAAAGCTTGTTCTAATTTCATGCTTTCAGTCATGAAATTGAATAAGAAAAAATATATAAAAATAATAAACTCATACACACAGCTAGTCCAATGAATCTTTTCAAAGCCAAAGATGATAGAAATGTTTGCAAGGAGAAGGAGGCAGCTACAAAAATTTGTATCCCTTGAAGATGACCTTTTGCCATGATAAAATTGACATGAATATTTGGTTGCCAACAATGGCGACACACTGGGTGAAGAAGCTATCTCTGCATCATCAGAACTTTATATCTGAGAACAGATGACTCAACAATAATTATTAGAAACAATTAAAAGACAGATCAAGCATTTTGACAATAACTCAGAAAAATAACATAGTCATAGTATTGGAGAAAGTTCTGTCCAAAAATTGTAATCTGGCATCTTGTTTCGATCACAGGGGTAGCGATGTTTATACAGATAACTCCAATACCGTTGACAGGGGCACTACTGCCAACAAGAGTCCATAGCCTTGGAAAGGATGTCATTTAACCCACTCTCTTAATTCTACCCTGTCCAAGAGTCATCCATTTATGACAAAATCATCCTGACATTCGGTCAATTTAAAAACATACTTGAGGATCTTCGAACCAGACATTGCTTCACTGCCAGTAGGCCTGTTCTGTACCCAAAAAAAGTTGTCTTGGTATTATGTGTGCATTTTCCCACAGGCAGCAGACATGTTCAGTACCCCGATAGGTTTACACAGAATTCCCACACATTAAAGTGCTTCCAACTCTCTAAAAATGTTTATAATATTTCATGATATTAAGAGACCGGGGTGATACTGAATATTTCACAGCCAGACAATGATAGGATCGATCTTTAAGAAATATTTTTTCATTATGATGACTTTCATCATAATTTGGACATTTAGATTTCAGTTAAGAAATTATCTCTTGGATGGGGAAGAAATATGAGTTGTTCTCATTAAAACAGGGACGATGTCAAATTTTTTTAAAGATACTCGTGTTTCCCTGAGATTTCAATGAAAAGCGGGAACAATGACTGGAAAAAAATTTACCGTAACTGATCTAAGTTTTAGAACTTAATGTTCAGATTCTTTGAACTGTTATTAACTGTTTCTAATGAAATATCCAATTCCCTTCAATAATGAATCGTGATCTAGAAATAGTCATCTAGAAAACACAAAAACCACACAAAATGAAAAGAACCAAAAATAAAAACAGAAATGTAAACTAAAATATTTACAAAGGGATGGCTCTGATTTCATCAAGTGAAGTATTTCTTGATAGACTGGCCATTCACTAGGAAAGTGTCCGGCTGCCCCTCCAAGTTATGCAGACAAAAAGAACTAGGACCCAATCTTTCAGAAATGACAAAAGGCCCCAGCCACAGGTTTTGGAACTTGGTATGTTCTCATTTATTCTTGTGCTCTTTGTCCCATTTGAGAACCAAATCCCCTACATTAAAATTTATTTCGGAGGATGAACGTGTATCAAACCAACTCTTTACAATTTGCTGATGCTGATCCAATTTCTGTTTTGCTTGTGTTCTTACTTCTTCTAATTTTAATAAAGTGTTTATAATATTTTCCAGAGGAGGGCATTCCTCTTCTTGAACTTTCTATGATAACTGCAGAGAAGGAAGCAATACATGTGGAGGAAGGATGACTTCTCTTCCATAAATGAGGAAGAAAGGAGAATTACCAATGGAAGATTTTGGATCTACTCTATCAGCCCAAAGTGCCTTGTATAGCACATTGTGCTAATTCTTGTGGTTTTCTGACACTGTTCTCTTTATGATCTGGATCAGATTTTTGTTCGTTGATTCGGCCAAACCGTTCCCTTGAGGGTAATAGCTGACATAGTACTTTAGTTTAATCCCTTTATCTAGAATGAAGAAATTCATTTCCAGGGAGGAAAAATAAGAGGCATTGTAAAAAACCAAACATTTAGGAATTCCGAAACAAGTGATAATATGAGAGTTCAGAAACAAAACTGCTTGATTTTTGTTGACCACCTTTAATGGTAAGGTTTCAGACCATCTCGTAAAATAGTCTGTTTCCATGAGAATGTATTTATGTTGCTGCGAGGAAGGGGGATTGATTGGTCCTATAATATCTAGGCCCCATTGCTGAAAAGGTCTGTCTACAGTAAGATGCTGCAAAGGAAAAGCTGTTTTTTTCACCCATCCTGCAGCCTTTTGACAGATTATACACTTGCGGTACAAAGTATTCAAATCCTTAAACAAGGTAGGCCAGAAGTAGCTAGCCCTTAGTACTTTGAGGGTAGTGGTATCTCCACCAAAATGACCCCTAGAATCATCAGAGTGAAGTTCAACGAGCACCCTTTCATATTCCTCTTTTTCCATGCAATGTAGAAAAACACCGTCAAAATTCTTTCGAAATAATATGTCATTAATTAATTGGAAAGATGTAGATTTAAGCCTTAGTGCTCTTCTGGTTTTTGGATCAATATTACGAGGAGAAGTTCCATGCAACAAATAAAATCTGATATTCTCATACCATGAATTGGGCATTGTTTGTGCACAACTGATTTGTATTTCGTTATGCTGATTTGCATTTGATGTATTTATTTGATTTTCTGACTTTTCAAATAAATCAACTACCAATTTACAAAGGCCTTGACCTCTAACAATTTGGGCAGGTATTATTTCAAGATCATATTCCTAAAGTGATGTCATCCAATTTTCCCTTTTCTCACCCAACTCTTTTTGCACTAACAGATTTCTTACAACAGGGTAAGGAACAACAATTTTGGTCTTGGATTTTAACAGATAATACCTAAAATGTTTAACTGCTTTAAAAACAACGTATGCCTTCTGATCTACCATGGGGTAATTTAGTTATGCTCCTTTAAAAGAAGAGCTCATGAATGAAATTGGTATCTCATTGCTTTTAACATTTTTCTGTGTGAGCACATCAACATAGGATCTGTCAGATGAAAAAGTGTATAATGTGAAATCCTGGGAAAAATCATGGCTCATCAAGGAAGGTGCTTCAATTATAGATTTTCTAATGGAATTGAAAGCTTTATTTCTTGTGACCCCCATTTGTACAGGACATCCTTGTTTATCAGATTTTGTAGAGGTCTAACCATCTCCGAAAAACTCAGAACAAATCATTGACAAAATTAATTTTTCCCAAAAAGGATTGCATGGAATTTTTGGAAGAAGGTGGGGGAAGGTTGGAAATGGCTTGGGTTCTCTCAGGATCAATTATCATTCCATATTTAGAAACTATAAACCCAAGCAATTTCCCTTGTTCTACTGCAAAGACTGATTTTTTAGGATTGAGTGAAATGTCGAACTTGCGACATTGTTCTAACATAGCCCTAAGATGAGACAGGTGATCTTTCTTGTTCTTGGAAAAGATAGTGACATCATATATATAGACCAAAACTGACTGATTAATAAGGCCATGAAAAACAATGTCCATTGCCCTCTGGAAAGTGGCACCAACATTTATCAATCCGAAAGGAATTTTTCCATAGGCGTAGGTGCCCCATAGGGTACGAAAAGTGGTTTTAATTTGGTCTAAAGGAGACATAAGGAACTAGTTATATCATGAGAAACTATCTAACAAATATATTCTTTCAGAACCAGATACTTGTTGCAGAATTTGTTCCATTGGAGGAACAGGGTAATTGTCTTTATCAGAGGCTCAGTTTAAATTGTGAAAGTCGACACAAAGTTGAATTTCTCCACTCTTCTTCTGTATCGGGACTAAGTTGGATACCATTAGGTATGCTAGACTGGAAAAATGATCTTGGCAGTGAGTAATTTATTAAGTTCCTTTTTTACGATCGGTTCTAATTTAAGATGCATTTTCCTCAATTTTTGTTGAAACAGTTGGGCTTGGGGTTTCATAGGAATTACATGTTGTATTATGTTTGGGTCGAAATTTTTTAGATCGTCGTACATCTAAGCAACCACATCTTTGAATTGTTTTAACAATTTTATAAAATATGATTTTTCTTGTTCAGGACACCCTTTTCCCAGATTGATATTTTGAGGATAATCTTGCATTCCCAAATTCACAGTTTCGTACAACAATGAGGAACTGTTTTTTTTGCAATTGACTACCCCTCTAAACTTTTCATGTAGGTCATAAAATTTTTCTAATCTAAAAACAGATTTGGGGATAAAGTTTACTAGCTTGGATGATGATTCTATAGATCGAGGATCGGATATTACCGTGAAATATCGGAGGTTTTCATCATGAGTGCTTTCATCGATCATTGCATCTTGGAAGGTGTCTTCCATATGAAAAAAAATGATGATCTGTTGATCTTCATCAAATACTCGCCAGTTTGTGATGTTGTCAGGAATCGATGGCCTCAATAACAATTCAACCGGGAATTCATTAGGAGAAAGACCTTCAACAAGCAATAATTTAGAAGCAACATTAGTTAGCAAATCAACTTCTGAATTACTCGATCTAGGAATGGAATTTATATTGAAAGTGAGAAATTTATGCATTAAATCCCATACCTCGGTTTGATAATTCTTCAAATGCAGGGATAAAAAATGTATTTCATTTCTTACCTGTTTGACCACAATTTCAGAGTCACCGAATACTACCAATTTTCGCACGTCCATATCTAGTGCCTTCCTTAGTCCCTGCAGAAGTGTTTTGTATTCTGCTGTATTGTTGGTACATTCAAATTCCAATCAACAAGAAATAAATTTTTTATTACATGTGGGACCGATAATCACACAACCAACACTTGCTCCTTCCTGGGATTTGGATCCATCAAAATATAAGGACCAAATTTGTTCGTCATTAGTAATGTTCAGGGTACTTGGCAAAGTTGTTGTCTGAGTATAGGACGTTACTTTAGATTGTTGTTCCTGATTGGTGATAGAGGAAATTTCAGTCATGAAATTATCAAAAAAAATATTCATTCCCCGTGTTTCAATCGAATTTAAAGCAGTGGTAAAAGGCTCATTTAGATCGTTTAAATCTGTCATAGTGTACTTGAGGTAACATTCTCTATTTATTATGATCTTGTTGGGCTATCCACTTTTTGGCAGCCACAAATGAGACCAGTCCATAGAAAAATAGCCATGTAACTTCTCTGACCAATCTCTACTCAAGAATAAACCATATACTTCAGGAATTTCAACAACAATAATATCAATTACTTAGTGAACCTTGTGATTGGATGACAATTGTATCAACACATTTTTAAGTTCACTAATGAATTTGACATTAGTTCGATCTATGTGAATGATCTTTAAATCAGAAGGTTTTACTTTAGCATTAATTTTCTGACAAACAGACAGAGGCATAACATTAGATGAGGCGCCAAAATTGACCATATAGTTATGTACATTCCTATTGAAAATTTCGAAAGTTAACAAAAAAGGAGGCACATTTTTTCGTGAAGAGACAACAAAATTCTACTGATTTTTTATGGTTGTACCTGAAATAGTCTTATCTAAGTTTCCTATATTTTTTTTGATGTGTCCCTTTTATCCTGATTTTCAGATGAATTTTTACCGGGGACATCTTTAACTTTATTTGGATCACTTTCTGTTAATTTCTTGCCGATAAGATCATTCTTTTTATCATTTTCAACAATACTTAGGAGCATTTTCTGTAGGATAAGTGGAAATTTCAGTAATTCAAAAACTGATATATTAGCCCTTAGTTTTTTCAGATCTTCAACCAAATCATATTCTAAAACTGGGACAACAGAGTTTTGTCTTGTTTCAGTTTGCTTTGGCTGTTTTGAAGCCACATTTCTACTTCTTTCGAGCGAAGGTTTGTTTTGTGTTTTACTTCAAGTGTTATAGGGATGGATAGTTTCAAAGTTTGCTTGAAAGATGATGTCCGACAAATGCCCAAAAACGGGAGGAGATGAGTCCTCCTCATCAGGTGTTTCTTCCTCACTTGCATCATCATGATTTTCAGGGGGTGCAGAAACATAGTTATCATGTGCTTTCAATATTGTTTGCAAATCATATTGTAGACCTTCAAAGTTTAGATCTTCTGTGGTCGGGTTTGGCTGGTTTGGAGGAAAAGTTTTTCTTAAAGGTGGTATGAAACCTTCTTTACTTGTAGATGCCTCCTCAGTAGATCTTTTCAAGTCTATGACCTGATTGGATAATTTCTGGAAATCTTTCTGCAAACTCTCCAGGTCTAATGTGTCTTGTTGATTTTTAGTTTGAGGAGGCCTAATGATATTTTCTATTTCCTTTTTAGAGGATGAGGTTGTTTCAACCTCACCACCAAGACTATCTTTTAAGCTCAGAATATATTTCTCAATCAGGACTGCCTCAAAGGCTTCTAATAATGTATTCTTTTTGGACATTTTAACCCATATGGCTATGTTGTTATGTAGGGCCTTAATATAGTATGCAATAGTTAAGTTTCCTTCTTGCATTGAATCTACAGGGATTTTTTTTTTTAGCATTAGGAATCTCTGTTTGAAGTCCTTAAATTTTTCCTTAGGGTTCATTTTCAAGCTAGAGAGTTCCATTACTAAGACTTCTGGAGATTTTTCATCCCCAAAGTTTTCTAGAAAATAGGTTTCAAACTTGTCCCAAGAGACAATGGTATGAGGTTGTTGTGCAAAATACCAGGTTGAGGCATTCTCCTCAAAAGTGTAAGGGAATAACCTGCACATGACATCTTTGTGTTTGACACTCCGGAGTCTAACAACTAACATAAATTTCTTGATGTGATCCTCAGCTGATTTCTTCGAATCTGGGTCAAATTTGGGTAGCCATTTATTTAGATGTTTGGGCAATGGGTGTTGGGGTCCAGGTACTGCCACTGCATCTTGATCGAGCCAAGGTATAGCGGGATTATTTTGGTTTTCCATGGGAGTTGGTGGAGTTGAAGGTTGAGATGGTTCAGATGAAGAACTACCTTCGTCTGAGGATTTCTCTCCTGAAGAGGGTGGAGAAGAACTAGGTGGGGGTGGTGGGATACCATATCCTCCAACACTAAGGATAAGTGCTTCAACAGGATTGTTAATATTACCACCTAAAGGGTTTTCAGGAAGACTAGTGTCTTGAGGTTGTTCTTGAGGATTTTTGAAATCAAGGGGTTGATTAAGTTGTCTACCAGGTTGTCTAATTCAGGAAAAAGGACTCTGAGTTCTTATGATCGATTGGCGAACAATTTCTTGGACGTTAATCCCTTGAGGAACTAGTGTCATTGGTTCGCCAGAAATGACAGGGGTATTGTTTGAGGTAGTATCGGGTTCAAGTGTAACATTGGTTTCTGAGCAACTACGCGTCACAATAGGAGAACGCTTGTTTGGGGGAGCCTTACGACCTCCACGTTCCATTAATGAATTTCACGCCCTCCTTCTAGCACCATTTGTTGATGAGCGTTTATGACACACCGTCAATGGGAAGGATAGATCCGGATCAAGGTTGTCTAATTAACCCAATTCGTTTGGTATGATCTAACCTGACGGGTTTTATGGCTCCATTAGCCAACTGGAATCCTAAAAAAAAAAACTAAAGAAAAAAAACTAACTAAATATACAATTTTAACAATCAATATATTAATTACAAATGTTCTCCTAAGGGTGTTAATATACAATGATTATATACAGTTTGCAACGTTTGAACAAAGCCTTGTGAAAGTGATTGTTTGAGATAATGTTTCTTAACCAGATTAAGTAAAAGTAAAAATTATTTTAATGATTTGAATATCGGACTATTAAATAACGAATGAATGTGATTGTAATGATATGACGAGAACAAACAAAGATAATTAACGTCTAAATAATGCAATCACTATTCATTCATATATAAACAACTTAAATAAATAATAAATGAACTAACCTCTAACTGATCAACATTAATAAACTAAAATCGTCTCTCTGTGTTTGTATGAGCTCCTCTTGTCCCGTGTCAAGAGAAAACCTATAACAGAAACAAGCATAATACTTCCTAAAGAATTTCAAGGAAGTGTTTCATGTTCTTGAGCGAGTTTATGAAGACAAAAAGATAAATAATTATATATCCTATAACCTTAAGATATCTAAAAACTGAGAACGAAAGAAATCTCAATCCTCGGTAATGGTGTTATCAACCATTTAACATCAGAAGTGAACTCAAAGATACTTTAAATAGTTGATCGATCGCAAGTACAAACTAGAACAAAAGATAATGAACACTATTAAGAAAAGAAACGATATAAAACAACATATGAAGACAAGACTAAAGCTAAATTGACACAAGTAACATTTCATAATTGGAAATTATAGGAGAAAACAATGACAAACACTACACAATTTACATAGTTCTAAAGCCAATAGCAAACTCCTTTCTCATATAACTTCAAAAAGACATGTCCATTCTATGGTCCAGAAAAACATGCCCTTAAGACCAGGCAACAATAGATATTTAAACATGTCTTGGATCTATTACCTCCTATCATATAAGATAGAGGAAGATATCTGAAAATAAGTTTGTTTTACAAAAATAGAGTAACAAAAGATACCCCTATTGGAGTCTTTAAATAAAAAATATTTATATTAATGACATTGTTTTTTTCAGAATGGGAAATTACTAATCTATTGAATGCTTAACCCATGATTCCTTTCCTTTAGCATAGAACCATAACCTACTGTTTACCTGAAATGATAAAATGAAATCAAAGTTTAGATAATAATACAAACAAATAACTTTAAATAGATTGGCTACAAAATCTTTCGATTATGTAGCTAGTCTTAAAATAAAAATAAAATCAAAAGTGAATCTACCTATTATTTCTCAAACATAATCAAATGAAAAAAAAACAACTATTTACCATTTCAGAGATTTGACAGAGAGGCATTAGGTAGGTCTAAATTTATAATGGTGTTGGTTTGTTGAGTTTTTAATGATCACATTACCAGACTGCTTAATTCTCTTGTTAAACCTATGTGCATTTGATCGAACACATGCTTTCAAATCGTCGTTCTCCCTCTCTAGTAATGAATTTCATGCTTCCATCTGGTTCAATTATGCCTAAAGATAGGGGATATCCCAGTAATATCTCTCAATCCAATCGAAACAATTTTTGCAATGAACTGGTTCTATGGTAGGGAAAGGTCGAGCCTGTTCTATAGAGGGAAAATTAATCTGTCCCATTATTTGTTTCAGATTGTGTTGTATACTAGAAAAACCCTCTTGTTTTTTTAGGAACGCTGGAATATTAGAAACAAAATCAAAATATACTGTATCAGTTTCTATATTGTTCCCTAGAATCCAGTCATCGATATCCTCTTGAGCAATAAAATCATCGATATCACCCTCAGAAAAATGATCATCGATCTCGATCACAGGGATCGATTTCCCATGATCACGCTGCCGATTTCTCATATTCCTAGATACGAGTCAGTCGAGTCTCTTGGTTTTAAAATTGATATTTGGGCTGATTTGTTTCTTATGCCTACCCTTTTTCTTGACAACTAGTTCACTCAACTCAGTCCGAATTGGCTCAGGATTTGGAACAGTAGGAATTCTATCCCTTAAATCACCCAAAACTTCTTCCAAATATTTTATGGGATCAAAATCGCATCTCAGTTTCTTGCTTGTGGGTGGTTTCTGGATAAAAATAGGGGTTTGATCTATGGATGCAGGGATTTCTTGTAGATTGACAGGTAGGTTTTCCATAGGGGGGTTTGGTCGATATGGACTAGGAGGTTCATCAAAATGCAGAGGTAAGTCTGTTAGATTTTCAGGTAGGGTAAAACTATTTCTATGCACAAAATTTTCCCAACTGTCACCAATTTTAGACAAATGCAAAACCACGGGGATTCAGATAAGGCCATGATGGAACATGATTGACTGTGGGTTTATGTTCTGTCTTTGATAGAACTTAGCCATTTTCTACAGGCTCCTCAATAGATAAAACGACATATTCAAACTAAAACCTAGAAATACCATTAGTAAGCGTACATGATACAAAAATACCAGGCCGTATCTACCTTCACATGTAATAAATTTCTTAGGAATTAAGAGCAAGCCATGCCATCACGACTTAAAAAGAACAATAGATGTACCTTTTGCATAGTAACACAATTTATTCAATGCCATGAGTAAATGCCAATGCACACCTTCGATATTGAGGTTTTTAAACCATTGATCTCCCTCCTAGGATAGTCCAGTAGCCTCTGAAATGGAACCCTCAGTCACCTCTAACTGCAAATCCCCAATTTTAGCCCTAGTGCCATCGAAAGTCTGAGCGAAGGCTTGAGATACTTAGATATTTAAACCCTCAAATTGTCTTATGAACCCATCCCAACCATATGCTACAAGGTCATCCATGACATCTTCATGTGAGAGGAGAGCCTATGAACCATAGGGCTCGATCCTCACAATGGGCTCCATTGATATGATCACACAGAAACTAAAGGGGTATCGAGAGGTGGAGTGTTTTTCCCAACACACGAAATGTAGGATGAGGTCTGCATATTTGAGAGAGACCCGATACCTAAGGATTCAAGAAGCCACCATAACAACCATTTGGAGTATTGAGTGGGTAGTAAACCAGAGGATGCGTAGAACGAAAAACCACTCTATGACATGAATGCCAAACCCAAGCACCAAAACTTACCACTTGAAACAATGAATGTAGGCCTAAGTTATGCAGGATGAAGGAGTGATGTTTGAAGGTATGGATGTCAGTCCTGTACTAGGACGATGAAACCATGATATGATTGCTAGGGGAAGGATGCATATTTCAAATTAAACCAAAGTTTTTTGTGTGCTGCCCGATCGTGGATATGTTAATGTGAAAACCAAAATAATCAAGGATAAATTGGCTAAGTCATAACCCCAAGGTGGATAAATCATGTGTGATGGTAAGGGATCAACCAATAAAAATGATAGGTTTACAATCTTTAAGGTTTATGAAAATATTAGATGCCCTTTAGGTGTTATCCCATTTGCAAAAGAAAAAACCACAAACTGTATGATTCCCTCATACCAAATCTTGCTCTAATTTCATGTTTTCAATCATGAAATTGAACAAGAAAAACGATATAAAAATAATAAACTTGTACACACAGCTGGTCCAATGAATCTTTTCAAAGCCAAATATGATAGAAATGTTTTCAAGGAGAAGGAGGCAACTACAAATTTTTTTATCCCTTGAAGATGACCTTTTACCATGATAAAATTGACATGAATATTTGGTTGCCAACAAGTCACTAAGCAAGTTGAGGGATAAAGGATTTGGGATAGATTTCCAAAATGTCGTTAGGGTTCAGAAGAGGATTCAAAATCCTCCCTGGAAATGACGCCAAAATGTTATCGCACAAGTTGTAGGATGGGCAAAGCCCGACCCAACCACAAAAGAAAGTGTTATAACTATGGGACACTACACCGACTGTCACCTTGATGTAGCTCCCGCACTTGGGGGGTGACTAGGGTCACTCCTGGGAGGCGATCCCAGAGACCCTAGGGGAAAGGAAAGAAGAAAGGAAAAGGTAATGGAAAGGCCCCTAAAATTTGATACACTAAGTGGAAAAGAGGAAAAGGGAGATGCCTTGCTGACCAAGTAATGATGCCCCAAAGGATGTGTTTCTTTTCCCAATGATTGTACCTGCCCGAGACACAAGAAAAATACAAATGAAAAGAAATATATCAAGTGGATCAACATGTTAGGCTTGTTGTCCCTATTTTGCATCAGTTATATAAGAAATAGATTATATCCAAATCAACAAGTAAAAAGTCTATACTAGTTGGTAATATCAACAATAAAATTAGTAATCAATGTGGACCGAAAATAACACTTCAAGACTGAATAAAGATGGTTGTCACAAAAGTAAATTTATGCAGCAGTATATCAGCCTTATGGTTGTAGAATTAAATGAAGTACAACAAAAAATTTGACCATCAAAAAGTGCCAAAATCTAGCCCAGCAGATGCACCTACGTTAGTAGGTTAAACTAGCAAAGTTAGAGGGTTAGTTTGTGAGATATTGTCAGTTAGAGTTACATTTTTTTGTAGCCTAATGGTTGTAGGAAAAAAGTTAGTACAACAATAAGAATTTTTGGGAGAAAGAGGACTCCCTAAGGGAGGAATAATCCTCAAGGCATCAAGATCATTATCCAAAAGATAGATATTTAAAACTTGAAGAAATCACATTTACCAAGGCAACAATTTATTTCTCCAATGCAACAAATAAATGACTAGTGCCTTTAAAAAAGGGGTTAATGGAGTCAACCATAGAAATATATAGAGGTACTACCTCCTTGGGGGTGTAAATCCTCTTACTCCCCAAGGCAAATATCTCTAGCTAGGGTTTAAGCTAAGAGGGTGTATGTCTGTATACTTCTCTTAGCAAGCCCTTGTTTAAACCAATAACAAGTAAGCATAAAATGATGGAAACTATGGTGGGGGTTTATGCCCTTGTACTTCCCACCAATCTCTAGTAAAATGACCTTGACTTGAATAACAATGATATCCTAATGCAAAACGGCTTACCAATTCAAGGAAAAAGATAAGAAAAAACACCATAAAAGCTAGAAAAAGCCTTCCAAAGCTAGAAAATCACTTCCATCAACCCATAATCCAAGAACTAGCCATAAATAAGAGCATAAGAGAGATAAATATCCAAAGAGAGAAAAAATTTCAGTCCAAGTCCTTCTCACAAGAGGGAGAGTTATGATAAAATGAGATCTTATGATCTATTATTTATACAAAATGTCACTAAGATAGTTTGTCCACATAATTTAGGGTAAAACACAAGATTAGGAGTCAACAACCCTAATCTTTCCCCTTTTACAAAATAATATTAAACAATTCACTTAATTTTCACTTTTACACATAATAAAACCTTAATTTTAGAAGGACGTCACCCCTTTAGGGGATGTTTTGGCACTAGGAGCATGTCGTTTTTGTTGGATCATGTTGTCATTGATGCCAATGGTTTGATTGATTGATGTCAAGTGATTGATTGATGTCAAAGGATTTATTGATTGATGATTGATGTAATATGTATTGTCCTTGATGAGAATGCATAGATGAAGATGGATCAATGAGTTGTCATTGATACATGATGAAGATGGATCGATGTGGTTCCATTGGTATATGATGCATTGTTGGAAAAATGTATAGATGAATTATTATTGTCTTATCATGATTGATAAGGTGTACAAATGGATGAACTCCAAAGTGGTCCCCTTATGGTGAAATCCCTCACGGGAAGACACTTTACGGATTGAGTTATCCTAGAAGAATGGTTGGAGGACCCATGCTTGTATGAGGAATAAAGAGATGAATATCAAGGAAATTTTTGGTGAACCTATCCTATATGGATAGTGCTTGTCATTCCATTTTTGGTGGTATGTGGAACGTCACATAATTCCTCACGGTTAGAGAGTTATGGCCATGAGAAGTTGGAGACCACAGGTTTAGGTAATGGACCCAAGGTTGTTTGATGGATAATGGTATGAGTTATGATATATTTTCAGATAATACTATTCTATATGGATATTACATGTCATGCCATTTCTATTGGTATGTAGAACGTCACATAACTCCTCACGGTTTGAGAGTTATGGCCTTACGAAGTTGGAGGACCCTCATATGTCATCTAGAAGCCCCAAAAGGTCAAAGTAATCAAAGT
>ML796857.1:395029-415581 GCA_009831015.1 Picea engelmannii
GAGTTGTTGAGATCAGTCTCCAAGTGGGAGATTGTTGGTTGTGGAGCCTGATTATCTTCCTGATTTAGAGGTCTTTTACTTTCAGCTGTGTTTATACCCCATGAAGTATTTACACCCCAGAAGTTTGTACACTCTTCCACGCGGGGGAGTGCAGAGGGGGGGTACCCCCTCTGCGGGTTTCGGGGGGGCTATCCCCCCAGCTGGGGGGGTCTAGGGGAAAGCGGGGGTTCGAGGGTGAAGCCCCCAAATTTTTTTTTCTTGTAAAAGTATATTGTAATTTCATTGTAAATCTGGACCGTTCATTATAAGGTCGCAAATCTAACGATAGAGATTATGTTAGCGTTTTTTTCCCTAGAAGGAAACCCTCTTTTATGAGGGAAATGTATTGCGGCTATACAGGTTGGTGAGTATTGTATTCTGAGAGAGGAGACTATGAGAGAAAGAGGAGGAAGTTACAGCGGGTTTTTCTATAGGTTGTATCCCTTCATTTTGCTGGATAATAATAAAGAAAGGACCTGGCAATTTCTCTGGTGGACATAGCCCACACTGGGTGAACCAAGTAAATCTGTGTCTCTCTTGTATTGTGTATCTTCTGTGTTTTGTTTCTACATTTGTTTTATTTTATTGCTTCACAGTTCTGTTTTTCTAACAAAGATTGGTAGGACTAAAGGGATTGTGCTCCTGTATTTTCTCAAAAGATTGTTGCCAAAACATGTTATTTTCTTTTAGGGAAGCAGTCTCTGTGGATTTAATAAATTGTTGACAATCCTGAGGTACTGTTGCCTGTAGTTGCCGTATATATTGAGTCATCCCTGGTTTCTTCAAAAATTGGTAATATTCTGCAACAAAGGTGGTAGCGTTCTGTGGTTCTAGCCGTATCCAGAGGAGATGGTTATCTTCATTATGCTTGGTAGCTAGAAAATCATTCTTCCATGTAATCTGGTTGGTAAGGAAGGAGGCGAGTGCCTGAATCTGGATATCACCAACAAGAGGATTAAGATTAAGCTGTTTGTTCTTAGGAATGGATTCATTATGAAGATATACCTCACATAGTAGACGCTGATCAATAGTAGAGGCTTCTGCAAAAGTTTTAACAAAATCTTCTGGTTTGAACACTGCATAGGGTCTTCCTTCTTTGATTGATTTTATCTGAAAGAATGCAAGTCGTTCTATAAGGAAAATAGAGTAATTTGAGGATGGTTTCCTAGTAGCCAACAATTTTTGTACCAAATCAAACATCAGGAACAATTTTCTTTTTAAATCCTCATTCTGCTTCTTATGGGCACAAGATTCTTTGCGTGTTTTCTCCAAAGCTTCCCAATTTGAATATATGTGGTTCAACCAAAGTAGTCTGTGCTCCTACAAACTTTTGTCCTATGTAATAGCAGACTCCTTTTTCAATTTGTTCATTATTACCTGCTCATTCCATTGTTGAGTTTGTGTTTCAGCATCGCAAGTGGTAGGCTGAGGTAGAGTCTGAGTGGCTTGTTCCAAAAAAGTAGGGGTACTGATCTTGCCAGGAGGGGCAGATTCATCAATAGGAAGAGTTTGTGTTTCAACATTGCAAGTGGTAGGATGAGGTAGAGTCTGAGTGGCTTGTTCCACAAAAGTAGGGGTACTGATCTTGCCAGGAGGGGCAGATTCATCAATAGGAAAAGTTTGAACAACTTTACTAATGAAATAGGAGTTCCGGATTTAATAGTTGTTGTAGGCCAGGGTTCCTGTAGATTAGCTTTTCTTTTTGGAATTTTTGAAGGTCCTACTGGTTCTTGTGTAATAGTAGGGCATTCCTCTTTTTTAAATGCAAAATTCGTAGGTGTAGGGGAAGCTCCAGGAATTGGGATTTGAACCAATTTGTAGCCTTCTTGATCATAAATATCCCCACATTGGCTGCACATATACTTTCTATACTGATCATCTTTTGTGTTTTTCTCTACCATGGCCGCTACGTGAGCTAAGGTATACAAATTAAGTTCCTTGTCATAGGATTCCTTTTCCATTACCAGATCTTGCTTGTAAGCTTCCATTTCTTATCTTAAAAACTCATTCTCTTGTAAGAGAGAAGCCATTGTTGGTTCTGGTTGTTGATCTGTCATCGATATATCAAGAGGGGTGACTCATTTTTGTGTAATGGTCACAACCTCAATAGCTGGTTCTTATGGAGCAGCTACAAAATAGCAGCTGATTCTTGTGTTTCAACTACTTGATGTAAAGAAAATAGTGTTGCAGCACCCTGGGCATGTGATTCTTGAATTTCAGGAATAAAGTCAGCAATTGGTTCTTGTGTTTTAGTTGTAGCTGGTTCTTGTGTAACAGCTATAGCTGGTTCTTGTGTTTCAACTACTGAATGAGTAGTTGGTTCTTGTGTGACAGCTACTGAATGAGTAGCTAGTTCTTGTGTGACAACTACTGTTGCAGCACCCTGGGCATCTGATTCTTTTATTTCCGGAATGAAGTCAGCAACTGGTTCTTGTGTTTTAGTTGTAGTTGGTTCTTGTGTAACAGTTATAGTTGGTTCTTGTGTTTTAGCTACTGAATGAGTAGTTGGTTCTTGTGTGACAACTACTTGATGTAAAGAAAATGATGTCGCAACACCTTGGGCCTCTAGTTCTTGTGTTTCAGTGCTCATGGGTTGAACAGGTAAAAATTTCGGGATTTGGGAGGGTGGAGGTGTATGGGTTTTTAGCAAAATGGGTTGGGGGTTTAGGGTAATGGCAATAGTTGCTGCTTTGGTTGAAGCCCTCATTATTTTTTTTGGTAAAAAGGAAGGAAAAGTAGTAGTTTTCTTCTTTCTTTTGCGAGTGGGTTTTTCCTCAGTGATGGGGCAGGGAGGGTTATCAAGTTTATCTACTTTAGAATCATCTCTAAGGATATGAACAGTAAGAGTATATGATTTTGGTAAATTGTGGGGAGCACTTGGTATGGTAGGAGGGTTAATTGGATCTGTAGGCGGATTAATAGGTATTTCTGGAGGGTCAGGAAGGTTTTGTGGTTTCTCTTCATGAGGAATTTTAGGATGTTCAGCAGCTTCCTGAGGGTTTATAGGTGGATTTTTGAGGAGAGGGTTTTGTTGGGCAAAACCCTTTTGGATGAGTAATTGGACGAGACAGTGATGGGTGAGGGAAAGGATGGTATTTTTAGCCTGTTTACAATAATGCGACATATTTCTAAGACATCTGAGAAAATAGTAAGGAATAGTCACCAGTCTAGCATGTCGTAAATGAGATAACAAGACAAAGTCGTACTGGTAAACTACCTGGTATCATCCTTCATAGGTAAGGTAGTGCTTGACAAACTCTGCAACTTTAGGCCAAGGAGGCGACAATGAGCTAAGTCGAACACCTTGGGCTTTAGGCTCAACTTGTTCTCCTGGCAAGAGAAAATCTTGCTAGGCATTAAGAATAATGTGTTTGCGGTTGAACTAGCAAATGCCAGTGACGGGAAGACCCAAAACTTGTGCTATATCATCCTCTGTGACTGGAATCCGAACCCTTAAACAATAGAATGGTCTTGTTGAAGATTTCGAGCAAATTGAAGAACCTGTTGTTGATCAAATCCATGGAGCCTATGAAATTAACCCAGCCAGCCTTCCTGCTAAAAGATTGGGTAGACTTCTGGATACAATTCTAGCAGGGTTGTCATGGCGGGTTCGTATCGTATAACAGGGCCTCCCATAGGTATTCAACTCAGTAAAATGCACAATCATAGAGTCAAGTAACCACACCTGAACAGAGTAAGTTTTGCGGATGAGGGCATTCAAATGATGGTGACAAGACAAAATGATGGGTAAAAAGAAGTGACGGTAGTCTGTTCATGTGAAATGATGGCATCAAGTTTTGATATTTCTCCCCCCCAACTACGACTAAAATAGTGATTTTAAGTGAATGGTAATAATGAATCGGGATCTTCTCATTAGCCATAGTTCAATTGTGTTTACATATAAAGTTTACATACCTCATCTTTACCTTTGATTCGTACTTCGAAAAATATAGTGCTTGTCCATAATAGATCTGCAGTGATCATGAGAGAAACTTTGGATTTATGAGAGAAATTGTATATAGGGTTTGTTTAATCATGGGAGAAGGTAGTGAAAGGACATAATGTAGTATGAAAAATAGGAGAAGTGAGAGCAAAAGAGCTGAAGAAGATGTTTTATGACAGGAAATGCTGAAGAGTGATGTTTTAACAATGTAAAATATTGCTGAAGGAATGGTGTTTCAGCAGTGGGAAAATGGGGAAAAATGTTGCTGAGGAGTGGTGTTTCAGCAATGGGAAAAATGGGGAAAATGTTGCTGAAGAGTGGTGTTTCAGCAATGGGAAAATGGGGAAAGTGTTGCTGAGGAGTGGTGTTTCAGCAATAGGAAAATGAGGAAAAATATTGCTGAAGAGTGGTGTTTCAGCAATGGGGAAAATGAAGAAAAATGTTGCTAAAGAGTGGTGCTTCAGCAATGGGAAAATGAGGAAAAATGTTGTTGAAGAGTGGTGTTTCAACAATGGGAAAATGGGGGAAATCTTGCTGAAGAGTGGTGTTTCAGCAATGGGAAAATGGAAAGGAAAGAAAATAAAAGGGGATGAATGATGGGGATGTTGAATGGGAAATTAAGATGAATGGATTGAAGAAAGAGTGAGCAATGCTTCACAAAATGAAGCTTGGATATGCTTGTAGTAAGATTGTCCTTTCTTGGTAGGCCTTTTCTGGATCGAGAATCTGCAAAAGAATCAATTGTAACATGCCATTCCTTGACAGGGATTATTAGTAAAAGAAATTTAATCTAATACTAAAGAAATAAAATTCAGAAAAATTAAATGTAATGAGGGGCAGGAGGCTCCTCTAATGAGGAGTCGATGACCATTCACTAATAACGATGTTTTAGAGTCATCAATTGTTAGGAGCCTTATTGTTCCAATGGGGAAAACCGTATCCACTTCGTAAGGTTCTAGCCATCTTGTACGTAGTTTCCCTTGAAATTCTTTAAACCGAGAATCATACAATAAAGCCAAATTACCTTTTTGGAATTTCTTATGCTTGATGGTTTTATCATGCCTTTTTGTTCTTTGTTGTTGAATCATAGTTGTCTGGTGAATGGAATCTAATTTTTTTCCATCCAATTCATTAAGTTGTTGCAACCTCGTTGTTTGTGCATTAGTCAAATCAAGGTTAACAGCTAAAACAGTCCTTAAGGTTTTGATTTCAAATTCCACAGGAAAGACAACACTTTTTCCATAAACTAATTCATAGGGGGAGAATCCTGTAGTATTTCTCTAGGTAGTTCTGTAAGCCCATAATGCTTCAAGGAGCCTTTGAGACCAATCCTTCCAGTTCTTCTTCACTGTTTTTGTGAGAATGGCTTCTATTACTTTGTTTGTGCTTTCCACCTATCCATTGGCTTGGGGGTGGTATGGTGTAGTCATTATATGATGAATATGATATTTTTGAAGGGTGGCTTTAAAACCATGAGAGGTTAAAGGAGGTCCTCCATCTGTGACTAATTCTCTAGGCACTCCAAATATGACAAAAATATCTTCAAATAAGAAATCTAGAACAACTTCTTCAGTAGCTCTATGGAGTGCTTTAGCCTCCACCCATTTGGTCATATAATCTATGTAGACTAATATATAAAATTTTTGATTGGATGGAGGGTTAATGGGTCCTACAAAGTCTAAGGCCCATCTTTCAAATGGTTTGAGTACTACCTAGGGGTTTAATGGCATTTCATCTCTATGATTAGGTTGACCCATTCTTTGACAACTATCATAGGCCCGGACATATTTCTTTTCATCTTTAAAAAGTGAGGGCCAATAATAACCCATCCTGAGAATTTTATGTGTTGTTCTTTTATCAGCAAAATGCCCTCCACAAGGGCCATCATGACAAGCTTTTAGTAAATCATAAACCTCATCTTCTCTAATGCATATTCAGATTTCTTGATCAAGTCCTGTGTAGAAAATACACCCACTTATCCAGCTATACTGAGCACTTTGTTGAATGATTCTTCTTTTCTCTCGGTGGGATAGGTGTGGTGGTAACTTCCCTGCAACCAAATAATTAGCGATGTTTTCATACCATGGTGAGTGAGCAGATACTACAAATAAATATTCATCAGGAAAGGAATCATCTACTGGAGTATTATCATCAGGTGTTAACCGAGAAAGAAAATCAACAACTACATTTTCTTTTTCTGGTAGATCTACAATTGTAATATCAAATTCTTGTAATAATAGTAACCATCTAGTGACTCGAGCATTTGTGACAGATTTGTTCATTAAATATTTAATAGCTGAGTGATCAGTATGGACAAAAGTAGAATAGCTAGTGATGTAATGTCGAAATTTATTAATAGCATAGATAACTGCTAAAAATTCCTTTTCGGTAACTGTATAGTTAAGTTCAACAAGACTCATATTCTTGCTAATGAAGTAGATAGCATAAGGGAGATGATTTTCTTCTTGTCCCAAGATAGCTCCTATTGCAGTATCTGAAGCATCAGAGGATATATATGAAAGGGAAGTGTCCAATCAGGTCCTCTTAGAATAGGAGTTGTAGATAACTGGTGTTTGAGTGCATCAAATGCTTCCTGGCAAAGATTAGTCCACATGAATTCATCATTTTTCATAAGTAACACAAACAAAGGAGAAGCTATTTTGGAAATGTTTTTTATAAATCTTCTATAGTATCCAGCATGTCCTAAGAATCTTCTCACATCTATTCAGGTTTTGGGAATAGGAAGGTCTTTAATGACTTGTATCTTGGATGGATCTACCTGAATTCCTTGAGATGAAATAAAATGTCCAAGTACCACTCCTTCACTCATCATCATATGACATTTTTCGGTGCTTAAGGAGAGGTGGGCTTGTATACATCGGTTAAGTACTTTATCAAGATTTTGCAGTGCTTCCTCAAAAGAGACACCATAAGGGGTAAAATCATCCATAAAAATTTCCATAGAGTCATTAATCATATCAGAAAAGATTCCTATAACTTCTCTTTGAAAGGTTGTTGGTGCATTACATTGTCCAAATGGGAAGACTCTATAAGCAAAAGTTCCCCAGGGGCTAGTAAAAGTGATCTTATCTTGGTCTTGGGGTGCAATTTTGATCTGGTTATACCCACTAAAACCATCTAAGAAAGAGAAGAATTTCTTCCCTGACAAACTATCTAACACCTGATCAATGAATGGTAACGGAAAGTGATCTTTTTGAGTGGCTTTATTTAAGGCTCTATAATCTACACACACTCTCCATTTCCCATTTTTCTTAGGAACTATTACCAATGGGGAAACCCATTCACTGTTAGATCTATATAAACCCTGCATTAAGTAATTTTTGAAGTTCCTCTTTAATAATTTCTCTTAAATTAGGGTTCATTCGTCGTTGAGATTGGCAGATCGGTCTACAATCTTCCTTGATATAGATACGATGAGTACATAATTCAGGAGAGATTCCCTTCATATCTGTATAGTCCCATGCAAATGCTTCCTTATGTTGAAGAAAGAACTTCATTAATTGTTGTGTTTCAACAACTGTCAAGTTGGGGTTTATATTCAGTGTTTTTCCAAGTTCAATTTCTACTGGTATACTTTTAGAAGAGATGGTAGCTGATGTTTGAGGTAGGTCTTCAGAGTTAAGGTTTTCCTGGGTATCTGAATCCAAAAGTGCAACTAGTTTTTTATGTGTTTCTGGAGTCACATAGGAGGGTTCATAGATAAAGTTATTGATTACTTCATCCTCAATGGAATATTTAAGGCTTAAGTCTTGTCCGATAGTCAAGATAGGTTGAGTAGTTTGATCATCATAGTCCACCCATAAGGAATTGTCATTATTAATCAAGGGTGTAGTGTGAGGGTAGAGGGAAAGTTGTTTGGTCTCATATCCATTGGAAATTGTTATTGAACCATATTTGCAGCTGATAAAGGCATCTGCTGTGGCTAGCCACGACCTGCCTAAAATTAGAGGATGACCCCCCAACTTTGTTTTAGGTTGTAATACCACAAAGTCAGCTGGATAATTCCAGGACTCAACTGAGATGATTAGGTCTTCAATGAATCCTTCCGGTTTGATTGTAGAATGGTCAGCTAATTCTAGAATGGTTGGGGTATCTCTGATTTCATTATTTAGTTGTAACAATTGTGAAGTTTCAAGAGTCATAATATTGATAGCAGCGCCTAAGTCTACTAGAACTCGAGGAATTATTGTTTTTCCAATTTGCACTGTGACAGTAGGATGGTCGGGATCACCATATTTAACTGGAGGAGCTTTACCCGACATTAGTGCAGACAAATCACCCATGACATGAGCTGTGAGGGGATCTTTAGTTTTCCTACAGGGTTTCTTAACACAAATGTCTTGCATAGTTTTGGCATAAATTGGTACATCTCTTAGTGCTTGTAATAGTGGAATTTTGACATAGAGATTTTGTAATTCCCCTAGAAGATTGAAAGCAGGTGTCTCAAGAGTTTTAGTCAAAGCTAAACGCTCAGGGAATGGTGGTTCTGTTGTTTCAGCAACAGTGTTTGAGGACGGTTGTACCTCTTCAGGTAAATCGTGCTTTTTTATTTCTTCTTTATCGAAATCAGAAGAGGTAACATCATCAATGATAGGTTGTACTATTTTCCTAGATGGTAAATGAATATCATTGCATTGTGCAGGGAAAAGAGAAAGTATAGGATGGTTTTGAATATCAATGCACTGCACAGCCTTATTATTGGGGTTAGGGTTAGGTTGTACAGGTAGTTGGGGCCACATCATTTGATTATTCGGTGGAGGACCTGATGGAAAAGGGAGTGGTTGCTGAAATTGTGATTGAATTTGAGGAAATTGATTTGGGAATGGGGGTTGTTAACCTCTCCAATTTGGATTCCATTGGTTAAGGTAAGGTTGTTGTTGTGAAGGCCAAGGTGTCCATATTGTTGGGGCTACAAAGGGAGGGTAATTTGCTTGACTAAAAGAAGGATAATTATTCCAACGATTAGAAGATGCAAATGGCATATTAGGATTCATACCTTGTCCCTGCGGTTGCCATTTCCTTTTCTGTGTCAACATATAGACAACTTCAACTTCTTCTTCAGTTGGTTGTAATGCTGCTTTGATTCCTAGTAAAGAAGGGCATTGTTGAGTTTCATGATCCTTATCACAAATGGTGCAAATTGGATTTTTTTCCAATGGGCATTCCCTTTGTGGGTGCTTATCTTTGCATTTGGAACAAAATATGGACATAGATGCTTCTGATTCAACTTGTTTCTTTTTAATCTACAAGGTGTCAATTTGTGAAGAAAAAGAACTTAACATTTCAGTTTTAAAATCCTCAAGTAAATTAGCTATTTCGGCTCTTGTTTCTCCTCCACTGGCTGATTTTTGAACTATTGAAAATGTGGTATCCCTGCTGTTTGATCTATTCCTTGCAGCTCCTCTTGAACATCTTTTACAGAGGTTAACAATTTCATCATATGATTCTTTAGATATGTCCCATTTTCCAAGCATATTTAGCATATCTAGACAGTCATCCCTTACTCCTTTTAATAATATTGTTTTAAGAATATATTTACTTACATCGAGGTGACTGGATCTTTGTAGATTATACTATAGCCTTTCCACAAAGTCCTCCAGATTTTCATCCTCTTTCTGTATCATCTCGAACAATTCCTCTCTTTTTTCTCTTGTTCGGCAATAGTCTTGATATTTGTGCAGAAATTTATGTTTCATCTGATCCCATGTTGTGATTACATGACCTCCAAGACTCATGAACCATCTTAATGCATTTCTCTTTAATGTTGCTGGAAATAGATTTAATTTTTTAGCATTGGAAATGTAATCATAACTTCTGCATAATACATCAAACTCGAAAAGGAATTCATCAGGATCTTCAGAAGATAAACCATGAAAGTTAGGTAAAGCTGAAAGTGGAATATTCTTCATGGGAGATACTCCTCTATGAAGATCACCAATAGGAAATCCTAAGGTAGAAAAAGAGTTTTCATCGTTTACCTCTCCTTCAGGACCTACCTGTTCTTCATGGTGTAGTTCTTCATTATATCCATCCATGGTTTCTTCTGTTTGTTCCCCTACTGCACTTGCTCGATCCTCAATGTTGTCTGCTAGTTTTTCAACTATCTTTGTTTCAAAGTTCACTTGAAAGGAAGGTTGAGGCTTTGGTTTTCAAGAGCTTGGTCGTTGAGGAACAACAGATTCAGATTTTGATATAATATTGTCGATAAAAGTCTTTCTTCCTCCTCTTCCTCTGCCCCTACCACCTGTAGGGTCAGTTTCCTTGGGGGGTTCGTGTCCTCTCATGCAATCTGTACATCTAAAAGAAAAATGTAAATGATTTTGAAATCTATAATTTCCTTCCCCAACAATGGCGCCAAAATGTTGGTCACTATAATTGATTATTAATTAAAACAATCAAGTGTCACATAAATTGTCAACCCAGGGAAGTCTGTTTATTTCAAAGGCAATCACACACTGTATATGCTCAATCTCAAAAGCAATCCAAAGTTGTAGTAAAAGTTACACTAATCACACCTTGTTTTGAACAGATTGAATTTCTACTTTGAATTACAGTGAAAGAAATCTATCTATTTCATAGTTTAAGATTCAAAGGAAAATGATTATCAGAAGAATCCTGGATTACATTAAGAAACAACAACCTAGGAAAAAGGAACCTTTCAACATACTGCAAAGAAGACTAACTATTCTGTAACAGAGAACATGACCCTATTCCCTAAAGAAGGAATCTTCAACACCTGTCCCTGACTATCACACTTTAATAAACTCATTCTGCAAATAGAATTACCAATCAAAATGATTAACAATTACCTAGGAATGAATTGTATGAAAATGATATAACAATCAGTGGAAACAGAGTTTCAGCAAAACAAAGTTTTAACAAGGTATGAATAAAAAAAATACTAACACGCTACATAAACTAATGGGTGAATCTTGTGAAGAAGGTGGGCCCTCTCCTTCTCACAAGATTCCCCAGAAATGAAAGGAACTAAGAAGAAATGCTTAGAATGATATTTTATTCATCTGTCAAATGTGACAAGTTACAATATGCAAAGTGAACACACTCCTTCTCTGTAATTCCCTTCTAGCTAAGCCTTTCTTAATATCCTCTCTAATGTTGATGTCTCCCTTATTTAAAGAGGAGAATCCTCTTAATACAATTAAGAATAAAATTACATGTGTACATACAAATCCTATTCTTAGTTTGATCTAATCTTCTATGCTGGAATAGGATATTCTGATCTTCCGTAGCAAAATGCTATTACAGTGGTTGTAATGGTTGTTACTGCTGTATGTGAAATATTGTTTCAGCATCGCAAATCATGGACTGTTTCAGCAATGGGATTTGCGTACTGTTGACTATTTCAACAACGCGATCTTCAAGTAGCGACGATGGTTGTAATGGTGCTGGCTTTGAGGTACAATTGTTGCAGCCAGTGTATCAACTCCTTTAATCTTTTCTTGTTACTGCTGTATGTGAAATACTATTTCAGCATCGCAAATAATGAACTGTTTCAGCAACGGGATTTGCGTACTATTTGACTGTTTCAACAACATGGTCTTCAAGTAGCAACGATATATTAACTAAAGTCTTAGCAACTATATATTTCTGATTAATGGCTAAGTATGAAAGTAATGTAAAACTAAATGTAAAACAAATTAAACATATAGCAAAGAGAAGAAATGTTATATACCTTTGGAAAGATAGATTAAGGTGATAATGTAGGGTTAAATATGAGTTGGAAAAGGATGTAATGATAGCAAAAGGTATGAGCAAAAAGGTACATTATAGGGTCCTAACAGCTATTAAGCAAAGATCATTTATATTATAATCAGAATAAGATTGATTAAAAATGAAACCTTCTTTTAGAGAAAAATGCACAATGACTTCAAGATGACCAAATAAAGAGGATGGCAACACTTTAACAAGATAATGCTTGTCAAGAAAAATATTGTTTGAACTAGCAAAAAACTTGACAATTATAGAATTGATTTCACTTTTTGTTGATTACACCATGTAAACCAATTTCCCTTAGTATATATCTAGAAGGCAAATCCATCGGGTAAGTAAGAGTTATTGTCCAAATACTCAAAATAACATGCTCAATCAATATACACAGTGTACTCCAAATGTGAGTGTGGAGCACAACTTCCTTATAGTTAGGAACAAATTCCTCCAAATAACCCAAGTACATCCATATATCCAAATCATATGTTCAAATGTTTCCCAATAATGACTATATTGATCTCTATATATACATATTATCACTCATTGCACATGTGGCCCCTCTATTATATTGCCCCCTATTTAATATACATTTAACACCATTACATATGCATTCAATCCAATTACATATACATTCAACCCCATATATACCCACCATTGGGTCATAACATAAGTACCCCCATTCGAAAAACTATCCTAAAAGCTTTGTGGCTAAATCTTTTGCATGTGATGAAACCAAGTAATCGAGTTACTTACATGTATTCTCTCATACAATATGATTATTCATCCATCCATATTTAGTTCTTTTCAGTGTCATTCTTTGATAGCTTCCTTTCCTTTGATTCCTTAAATATTTGATAATATCTTGTTGCCTAATTGTTCCTTGATGCCCCATTCCATTAATATCCTTAACTTTACCATATTCTTCCTTGGTTACATTGATGTGGCACCAAATCTCATGGAGTAAAAGAGTAAAATCTCTCTTTAACTCTTCTATCAAAAATAATTTTCATCTTATTTTGATATTTTTGGAATATCTCATTCACTTGTTCTTTGGTATGTTACACCTTAATTATCTAATAAACTCTTCTAATAAGATCATTAAGCTCTTCATTTGCATCTTGCATTAATATTAATATTAAAATGGTAATATTAAATCAAATAATTTTTTAATTTTTAATTTTTAATCTTTTTTTTAAATAAATATTCTTCATCACACTTGCGACGACAACTTAAATAGCTACGACAGTTTTTTTATATAAACAACAGAATTTGTCGTCGCACTTGCGATGACAACTTAAATAACTGCTACAGTTTTGTTATATAAACAATGGAAGTTGCCGTCGAACTTGCGACGACAACTTAAATAATTGTGTCAGTATTGTTATAAACAACATAAGTTGTCATCGCAAGTGCAACAACAACTTAAATAGCTACGACGGTTTTTCTATGTAAACAACGAAAAATTTGTCATCGCACTTGAGAAGACAACTTAAATAGTTGTGCCAAAGTTGTCATCACACTTGAGACGATAACTTAAATAGTTGTGACAAAGTTGTCATCGCACTTGAGATGACAACTTGAATTGTTGCGACAATTTTGCTATGCAAACAATGAAAGTTGTCATTACAATTGAGACGAAATCTTGGTTTCACATTTTTGCCTAAATTGTCATATTGGCGATGATATTTCTTTTTTGTCACAATTTTGATAAGTTCCCTAGGGTTGTCTCTCTTGTGACGTTTATTCAATTTCGTTGCAATTGCCATGTGACATAAAATGACATTTTAGAGAGTCCAGATTCGTCGCAAATTCCATGACATAACATTGCAAGAGCGTCAAAATAGTTGTCACAAAATGAACCAAATTTGCTAGTGCCACTGATGATGACCCGTAGTGGACGTCAATACACACTTTCTTCTCCTATAGTTCCTATTGTCCCCATGGCCCCTCCTAAATGGTCTCCTGAAGAAAGGTTTGGCCCTTTGGACCTAGCTAACACCCAAGGTGGATTACATGATCTCTCGAAAGGAGCTGATTCCTAGATACCTAGACTCTCTGGAGAAGTGGTTTCTTATGGAAACTCACATTGGACTAAATTTTTTGATGGGTATGAGTTTCATCAATCAGGAGAAGAACACCCTGACACATTTATGAGACTTTTCTTGAACTCACTCACCGGAAGTTCTAGAACCTGGATTAACAAACTCCCAAGAGGAAGCCTCAAAACCCCTGAAGATTTGAAACGGGCTTTCATGAAGAGATGGGGTAAATATGAAAGTATGGCCTCCTTTTATTCTCAATACCTCAAAGTTTGAAAATGAATTGATAAAGACGTTAGGGAATTCAATGATAAGTTCAACACTCTCATTAGCAAACTTCATCCCAATGTTCTCCTAAAGAGCGCTATTCTCCAACATTGCCTTAACTCCTTTGAAGGAACTTTACAATTTTCCCTCAAGGATCAATTACCTACAAGCCTAGAAGAAGATCAAGATGTTGCCTTCCAGATTGAAGATAATCTTAAGTTCAACAATTCCATCCATCAGGTCAATTTTTTGAACAATGATGACATCTGGGAGCTGAATAAGGAAAGCATGGGAGGACTAGATAATTACCACCCATAGATTCTAGATATAGAAAACAATACTTTCCCTAGGAAATGGAGCACAGGTTTCTCAAACATGAAAGATGCCTTAATTTTTTCAAAACAACATGAATCCTCTAAGGATATAGTCACCTTTGAAGAAATCACTTAGTTAGAAAGTTCACTATCACAAACCCAAAATCCTCTTTGTATGATACTTCCTCAAACAATAAAATCTCATGCTCCAAAAGAAAAAAATTGTTTGAACACTTTCAACCTACAAAATGTTGCAAGACAAGAAGATGATCCTAAGTCCTTATCATGCAAGGACTCCCATTTTGAATGTTATCACCCAAAGGATACTCATGAGAAATCTAATTATGTAGATTCCATATTTACCTTATTCATTCCAAATCAAATCCAAGAAAATAAAGACATGAGGAAGCATAGAATTGAATACTTAGGCCAAACAAGTGAGGACTCAAGGGTAAATATTGAAGAGCCCTAGGTGTATGCTGACAATCTACCCCAACATTTCCTAAAACCTAGCAATGATAGAACCAACCTGAGAATTAGTATGGCCTATATTGTACAAAAGGTCAAAAGGATTCATGGAATGCTGGAAATCCCTTCTTTGACAAAACAAATCCTAAATGACCAACTATCATTCGAAGAAACTTCCACACTATTACAAACTAGTCATTTTGAGAAAAATGAGAAAATACCCTTTCTCACTTCCTTGCTAATATATGACCTATATCTTCACAATTTCATGCTTGATTCTGAGTCATTTGTCAATATGACGAGTTTGAAGGTTATGAACCAATTGGGGTTGGAAGTTACAGGGCCTTATACCGACGTACGTAGATTTGAGTCAAAAGGTATCAAGGTCTACAAATTGATGGAAGGTCTTCAAGTACACCTTGCTAACTACCCTGATTTCCCCATCATAATGGACATCATTGTTGTCGATATACCTGACACTTGGGGAGTGATATTATCTAGGGAATGGGTTGCTACTTTAGGTAGGAGTCTACAGATGAACTTGACCTGCGCAACAATTCCCATCAGGGACCAATATTGCATCACCTTGCATAACAAGCCAAATAGAATAGAACACATTGAAAGGTGTAATCATGGACATAGTGACTACAAATCCATAAATCCATGCTTATTTCAAGGTTTTCCCACTCTTCCCTTGATAGGAGAAGACAATATTAATGAGATACCATAGACCAAGGGAAAGGGTGACCAGAATGTTCCTAGCAATCACAAGGACAACATTGCACTAGGTAATAATGAGGTATTTCATTTGCAAGAAACATACATAAGGGATAGTGTTTTGGTAGGACCCCACCCCATCATTCTGGAGAAATAAAGAGAGACAAATTGGGGTGATTATCCTGACGATGCCTCTGACATATCTAAAGAATGGGATGACTATTCTTCTACACAAGAATATGACTATTTGATAAGGTTTAGAAGGAAATGAGTTGGCTTCATCAAATGGGAAGGTGATGATATCAAAACTAGTGAAACACATGAGCCAACCAAAGAAAGTCTTCATGTATTTTCCCCTGATGATTTTCCTTTTTCTTCAGAGGAAGACTTTGATCAAATACAATGGCCAAATAAGGAAGAGTATCAACAACTCCTAGACAAATACAAGGACAAAGAAGTTGGGATTGTCAAATTGTTAAAGAAAGGAGAGGATGACATATTGATCAAACCATCCCAGCAAGAAGTATTCACAGTAGAATCCCACCCTCCTCCCTTAGAACAATATACTAGAGTTATACAAGACACAACCAAATATAAGACAAAGGATTACCAAGAGGGAGATACGGTTTGGATATGGGACACAAAAAAGGGAGAGCCTACTAATATCAAAAGGAGTGCACAATTTTGGCTCGGACCTTTCAGAGTCAGAATGAAGTAAGTCAATGATGCCCACTATTTATCCATGTTGGAAGGAAGAAGACATCCATTACCTCTTGGTGGAGACCTCCTCAAACCCCATCATGGGGCAAAGACTTGACTTCACAGGTAAGTGCAGGTAAGTAGGTAAGCATTTTTCATTCATTGTATATAGCATCTGCATTTCATGCTAGAGTAGTTGTATTTCCATTTGTATATATGCTTGCTTACTTATATTTCATTTTATCATACATGAGCCAGGGGTGATATCACCACCCCAAATGATTACTGATCAATCTTGTTGAGATCTAGTAGGTCACAGGTCATACCAGAGATGCTGAGGTTCTCATGCGCTCTATGGTGAGCACATGTCCCTGAGTTGGAGCCAAATGTTATCCCCTATCCTAGGGATAACTAAGGAGATTATGTCTCGAGGCCCACAGGTCCTAGACATGGAGTACTGAGAGCCATATTGACTTGAGCCTAGCTCTGGAGGGCCCATCTTTCTTCTTCAGTGCCTCCATTCTGTCAGCAACAACAACATCCATCCCATTGTCCTAGTTATGAAATAACAGTGGGTATTTCTCCATGAGGTAATGAGTCTAGGTATCATGGTATGTGTCACTTTGATTCTCAAAGCAATTGAATATGTGCATTTAATTCTCCTTTGCTTCATGACGTATGCTTGGATTTTATTCCTTTTGACTTGTCCATACCTGGGGGGGATGACATAATGCCCTAGCAAGTTGGTTCCCCTAGGAATGAGTTGCCACTAGGTGGGTTCATGAAAGATTATCATCCATTCCCACCATACTTATCACTTTTCATCATCTTCCCTCTCATCTATCCCCTCCATTGGTTCGGGCATTGGGTTTTCCAAGATAGTAAAGGATTGTACCTTGCCTTATGGGAAGAAGGGGCTAAATACCTAGAGGGTAAAAGTAGATGGAAAAATATAAAATCCAAAAGATCAAACCTTGAGATGCTTCACCTAGGGATCCCCGAGAAAGAAATAAAAGGGTTCTCAGCAAGAAAAAAGGGGGGCCCATAAAAAGATAAAACTCAATACCTAGTTGGTGGATAGGGGGTATCATCATGAGCAACCCATTTAGGTCCATCAGCATGTAATGGTATGGCACTACTATTCATCTGGTCACCATGATAGGGTACTAGCTCTTGGTGGCATAGCCAAGAGAAAGGGGGTCTCATCACAAGCCATTCTTCTCATCTCCATGAAATTCTTGTGGGTAATGTTGTCACCACTGGTCACCACGCTAGGGCAGTGTTGATCCATGTGGATATTGGTGGCCACCCACCTATTCCACTTGGACCCCCACCATTGCTTCTTTTAGTTTTTCAGTTTTCGCACAGTTTACTATTTTTAGCAGTTTTTCGGGTCCTGAACTTCTGGAGCCGTTTTGAGGCCCTAAACGACGTTTTTTGGGCCCTGAACTTCTGGAGCCGGTTGCAAAATTTGTCACAATTTTTTTCACAAATGTTGTATTCCTCGGATAGATATTTCCAATGGGCTATCATATGCCTAAAACGGAGATCGTATGCAAAAGTTACGACCTCGGGAAGTTGATGTACCAACTTACCCAAATGGGGCCCACATGACTTTTGGCGCTTCATCTCCCAGGGTTAGGTTTTTGGATGTCTAGGAATTTTGGCATTCCTGTTTATTGTAAAAGGGCCTTCAGAGCCTCATTGTAATCATCTTCTCATGGATGTGAGTAGCGGCCACATCTTTTCTCAGAGATAAGCTACCAGTGCCCTAGCTAGTTTATTTTCATTTCGTCTGTAAGCATATTTCAGTCATTTGTTATTAATGAAATGAAGTCTTATTTCTGCTGCATCTTTGTGTTTATGTGTATTTTTGTATTTCATTGTGTTCCTACATAAATCTGGATCAGTAGTATCAGAGCGGTCTTCTCATTCTCGATCCTTCTTTGCATGTCCCCAACGAGATCGGGGTATAAGGAGTTGGGGCTCGATCTAGTTGAACCTTTGCAAGATCAGCTTCGCAAACCCCGACGACTGCCCATGGGGGAAGAAAAGAAAGATGAGGGAGAAGGATATCCTATCAAAATGTTGCTCGAGGAGGCCCTCGAGAAACAAAGGAACACGATGATGGACAACTTTGCCCAGATTCTTCAACGGATTCCGACTGGTGGTGCATCGACATCCAGCAGCTACTCTGGAGGTGCCACTCCTTTTAAGGTACAAGTAAACTTTGACATTCCCATATTGACAGCCAAATAGATGTAGATGTCGTAGATAGATGGTTGAATCTGTTAGAAGGATATTTATCGGTTCATGACTTTTCCGACCGAGAAAAGATTATTTTCGCACTCCTCAAAGCCGCCCCCCATGTCAAGGACTGGTGGGAAACCTACTCGGAGCAAGAGGGCGAGGGAGAACCCTCTTTGTTCTTGACTGCACCCACTTGGAATTATTTCCGAGACGCCATCAAGGAACAATATTATCCCGTGGGGAGATATGAGGACAAATACATACAATGGACTACGCTGTGGCAACAAAGGGACCAAGATGTGCATGAGATGACGAATCTGTTTCATACCCTACGCACAAAGTTGGGTATCAAAGATTCATAGAAACATTTGGTGTTAAAGTAACACAGTTGTCTGCACAGATACATTTAGGAGGAAATGGAGTTCCTCGACATCTCCTCACTTGGTGTGGCATACCGATATGTTGCCAAGATTGAGCAGAAGTTCAAACAGAAGAAGCGAGACTTTGGGTCTGCAAATTAGAAGCACGGGAGAGGTACTCCAAAACCACAAAACAAAGGACCAAGCCAAGGCGGCGCAGCCCAGGACAACCCACCAAAACCACAAGCAAAGCACAACACCATGAAGCCAAAAAAAGGACACGGGGAAGTGGTGTGAGTTCCATAAGAGCTCCACTCACAACACAAGTGAGTGTCGGGCCAAGCAGTCACTGGTAGCTGAGTTGAAGGCTTCTGAATCAGATGCATGCTCTGACTCTAAATCAGAACCTGACAAGGGGAATGACAGGGGGAAGCAAATTATCGATGCGGAGCCCAACGCCACCGT
This sequence comes from Picea engelmannii, assembly GCA_009831015.1. Lineage (NCBI taxonomy): Eukaryota > Viridiplantae > Streptophyta > Pinopsida > Pinales > Pinaceae > Picea > Picea engelmannii. Next base: position 414,339 of record ML796857.1, read on the forward strand.
TGCCACCACAAAGATCCAGAAGGAGGAACCAGAAGATCCAGAGGAGGCAGAGCGTCTCTTCCATTCCAAGATGTGGGTAAAGGGTTCCCCATTGCAGTTCATTATCGACAACGGGAGATAGAAGAACCTCATCTCGGTATATGCCATGAAGCGACTGGGCTTGTCGACCACAGCACACCCATAACCATACACCATCGAGTGGTTGCACCAAGGATGGGACCTCCGCGTCAGTCGACAATGTCGCCTTCCCTACAACATCAAGCCCTTCACGGATGAGGTATTATGTGACATTACTCCTCTTGATGTTTCTGATGTATTATTAGGCCAACTGTACTTGTGGAAGTGACATGTTGTGTATGAGTCCAGGCCTCGTGCTGTTATTATCACTTTGGGCAATAAGCTATACAGGATACTGGAGATAGCACCGCCTACCACCATCTCTTTGGTTACTGCAAAATAATTCATTAAGCTCATTTCCAAAACCAGGAAATTTGTTTTCCTGATGATCCACCCTCAAGGAAAGTGGAAGACTGTGGCCATGACCTCTAGACAAGGCCCCACTACAAAAAAACAATAGATGGATAAGGTCATGGAGGAGTACGAGGACATCTTCACCTCCCCCACAGGGGTGCCTCTACACTGCCAAGTCAAGCACCCCATCGATCTGACCCCAGGTGCACCACTGCCCAATGGACCCATCTACCGGCGCTTTGTCCCGGAGAATGACGAAATCAAGAGGCAGATTCAGGAGCTATTGTAGAAAGGTCACATCTGGCCGAGTTCATTGCCCTGTGGGAGCCCAATCGTATTGGTGAAGAAGAAGGATGGGACTTGGAGACTCTGCATTGACTATCGGGCACTGAACAAGATCACTGTTCGAAATAGGTACCTGATCCCACGGATTGATGATCTTCTGGACCAACTCAAGGGGGGAAAAATATTTCAGCAAGATTGACTTGAAGTCTGGGTATCACCAGGTACCAATCGAACCCTCTGATGTGTGGAAGACTGCATTCAAATACAAGGAGGGCCTTTTCGAATGGTTGGTTATGCCTTTCGGGTTGACGAATGCCCTTGCAAACTTCATGAGGCTAATGGATGACATCCTGTGACCATTCACCAACTCATTTGTAGTGGTGTACTTGGATGACATTCTGATCTTCAACCAGACTTGGGAAGAGCACCTCCACCATATCCGACAGGTCCTCCAAACACTGCGGCAACACAAGTTGTGTGCCAATTT
>ML796857.1:418476-448452 GCA_009831015.1 Picea engelmannii
ATCGAGTTGTCAAAGCAGGCCAACTCCTTCACCAAGGCAAATGGCTCACCAGGGACCAAGTTCAGCAGAAGTTTCCTCATCTCATGGAGGAACTCAACGCAATGGGGACCATTGCTTCCTAAGGGGGGAGGAATGATCCAGGTCGATATTGGTGGCCACCCACCTATTACACTTGGACCCCCACCATTGCTTCTTTCATTTTTTCATTTTTCGCACAGTTTAGTATTTTTAGCAGTTTTTAGGGTCCTGAACTTCTAGAGCCGTTTTGAGGTCCTAAACGACGTTTTTTGGGCCCTGAACTTCTGGAGACGATTGAAAAATTTGTCACAAATTTTGCCACAAATGTTGTATTCCTCAGATAGATCTTTCCAATTGGCTATCATACACCTAAAACAGAGATCGTATGCAAAAGTTACGACCCCGGGAAGTTGATGTACCAACTTACCCAAACGGGGCCCACATGACTTTTGGCGCTTCATCTCCCAGGGTTAGGTTTTTGGATGTCTAGGACTTTTGGCATTCCTGTTTATTGTAAAAGGGCCTTCAGAGCCTCATTGTAATCATCTTCTCATGAATGCGAGTAGCGGCCACATCTCTTCTCAGAGATAAGCTACCAACGCCCTAGCTAGTTTATTTCCATTCCGTCTGTAAGCATATTTCAATCATTTGTTATTAATGAAATGAAGTCTTATTTCTGCTGCATCTCTGTGTTTATGTGTATTTCTGTATTTCATTGTGTTCCTACATAAATCTGGATCAAGTGTCCCCCATCTATTCTCTTGAAATAAAAAGGGATAATATAAAAAATTAAAAAGGCATTCAGTGGGCTAGGAAATAATTGCATCCATGATAAGGTGCAACTCACCCTCTTCATAGGCACCCACGGGTAAGCCCTACATTTCCATGTCATCACTACACCCCTTGCCCAAACATCCCCCACACCATCTCATGTAATTATATGACCTAGATTGGTCTTCTCCTGGAAACACCCCACACCTAAGGAGAATTGGCCCAATAGGATGTCCTGGAACCCTCTCCAAACCTAGCTTGTAGGATAGCATAATGTCTTTGAGAACTTGTCTGGGAAAGGGGGGTTTTATGCACATGTTTGGGTAACTTGATTATTAGATGTGATTGAAATCTCTATGATCCCTGTGACTTATGAGCCCATGGAGGGAATACTTGTTGTTTCTATAGGATCACAGCCGAAAAATAGGTACATATGGGAAGATGATTAGCTTGAAGCTCCATAGGGATAAAATCCCACTAGATGGATGTTGAGACCCCAGAAAGGGACATACATATACCAAAGGCTTGCACTGGAGAGAGAAGAGGATGTTCCACCATAGACAGCTTGGTAGGCCTGGACTGAGGGGGTCTTGCCTTTTCCCTTGAACATTAGCCTTGGAAGGCCCATGACATCACCTCTATGACCCTTGACATCACCCATCGACAGATGGACATGATGGAGGCAGTTGTGTGCCAAATGTCATATGTGGCATGATCCAGAGGCCTTGGAAGGCCTAATGTTTTTCTCCTGGAGGCCAACGTCTCACTTAGGAGGCCCAACGTCACCCTAGAAGGGCATGGCGTCACCTCTTTTGCATGTTTTAGGGTTTAATTTGTCAAATTTCTATAAAAACTGGATATTTGATGTAACTGGCCATGTCATCCTTTTTGACCTAATTTTGTAATTAAAGGTCATTTAGATTGTATAAATAAGGGATTAATCCCTTGTATTTTTTCACGATTATTTCACTCACACAAGTGAGGTATGAAATTCAGCATCTTTAAGGCTTATTGGCTGAAAGTAAGTGGTGCACAACTCTTGAAGGAGGCTTGTCTTGGTGTATCTTGTCATTTTCTTGGTGGAAAGTCTTCAACTAGGGATTTTGCTAGATTATTCTTGGTGAATGTAAGTGAAATCTGCGATTCTTCTTTCTTTTGAATGGTTATAGTATCTTTACTTTACATTTACTAAGATCATGAAATTGCTAGTATAAAACCCTAGGAGATTAAGCACATGTTATTGTCCTTATCTCAATAGCTATCCACCTACTAAATTTTGCTATAAAACCTATCCATTGAAGCATGTGCTAGAGCCCTACCATTGTAGCACTCTAACACCCTTGCTTCATTAATATATTTTTTATCTCAAACTTGAGCTAAAGAAGAAGGAAAACCACTAGGGCCTAGGGTTACCTACTTCCTAGTAGCCATTTTTCTTCTAGGGTTTGGTGATTGAGTCCTTTGGTTACCAAAACCTCAATCATTTTCCCTCTTGTCTCTAGTTCACACATTATCATTTATTTTCTTTAAGATTGCTTATGCAAAAAGTAACTCCATTAGCCCTAAATACATTGGTTTATAACTTGTACTTGATTGATTGAAGAAAACAACCCCCAAACCCTTTACCTCAAGCTATTTACTAACTATTCCTAACCCTAGATTAGACTAATTAATAACATACTTGTTGTTGTTACAAAAGTAAGCTACAACCATATATTGTAGTAGTAAAAGCTCCTAAAAGAAATGATTAAAGTTGATTTTTACATTGCCTTATTAGCTTTTTACAAGTGCTATCATATTGCTATTATTAGGTTATCATTTCGGGTCATTTTGAAGCTTGTTTAAGGCATAAATTGTGAAGCTATCATCATATATACATTGTTCTTATAAATTTATGTTTTCTTCATCTTATATCAACTTATTTATTTTATTGAAAAGTCCAAGGTTTTGCGAATAACTAACATCAATTGTTACTTGCAAAATAATGCTTTCTTGTTGTCTTGTTCTGGGCAGGTACACTTAAGCATATCTTTGCTTCATATTGTCAAATCTTTGGGACTTTCTGATCATTGTGACTTGTGATAGGGGACAACTTTCCTTGATACTATTACCTTTTCCTTCTAAAAACCCTAGGTCACTGGGACGTCTCCCATAGGCTTTCATCCCTAAAGAAAAAGAGGTGTCTTATTTAGGTGACAGTGATAGGACAACCTCCTGTTACACTAATTTACCGTCCACTAGCCTTTGGATTTTTGGAAATTACAAATTGTGCGATAAAAATTCCTTCCAAGTTTGATATTTCTCATCCAACATGTGGGCCATTAGCATCCACCTGTGGGCTTCAAGCCCCATGGAAGCCCAAGCTAAGCTTGTTCTTCCAAAAATGTCCACCAACTAGGTCCTGGAAAGAAAAATAAGCACACCCTCCAAGGATCTCAAGTCATAACATCATGATAAGTGAATCCAATCAACAAATGATCCACCTAAGCATGTGCATCAAAGATAATTATATCAAACAATTAATTTCTCAAAGACATTATGCAACTTATCAAGCTTGAATATGGGAGGCTTGACGAGGTGTCCTATTGGGTAGATATTTCCCTAGGTCAAGGAGAGTTTCCAAGAGATCCCTCTCTAATCCATGTAAAGTGGGTGAATTGGTTAGGGTCAAGACTCAATAGGAATATGTCTCATGACATACAAGAGGTCATAGTGTCTCATTCATGGGTTCCTTTGTAGAGGGTGTGTGGTATCTTCATCCGCAATGCACTTTTTCCAAGCCCATTATTTTTTCGTTCTTTCATTCTTTCATAATTGTAAGGAAGGGTTGAAGACCACTGCCCTAACGTGGTTTCCAGATAATGACAATGTCACCCACAAACACCTAGTGGAAATGAGAAGGTTGGCTCGTGATGAGACCCCCTTTCTCTCAGCCATGCAACTGAGAGCCATTACCTTGGCTTGGTGACCAGATGATGGTAATGTCATACCACTAGATATTCATGGACATGATAGGATGACTCATGATGAGACTTCCTATCCTCCAACTAACCTTTTAAACATTCTTAATCATATTTTATTTTGGGTCCCCCTTTTTCTCAAAGACAAGTGTTTCATTTCTTTCTTGGGTGATCCTTGAGCGAAGAATCTAGAAGGTTTATACATAGGATTTTATCTTTTACTCAACAACAATTCCTCTGGGCCTTCAACCCCTTCTTCCCATAAAACGAAGGACAACCCCTTCTTGGTTCAATACACCCTAACATCCCAAGAGATAAGGAAATGGGGGGAAATGATGATGGAAATTGTTAAGTATGGTTGGGAATGGTACGATGGCCCTTCAAGGGAGTTCCTAGTAGAAAACCCATCCCCAAGGAATACCACTTACTAGGGAACAATGTCAACCACCAAGGTGAAGTAGGGAAAAAGGCATAATGTCCAAGCATATATCATGAAATATAGAGAAATCTAAGATACAACATACTTAAATCCATTAATTATTGAAACGATACTCACCATAATACTGACTTGTTCCTCATGGAGCAAGGCCCACTACCTTCTGGAAGACAACTGATGTGGTGGATTCCATATGAAAATATGCGACCTCTGTGGTGGTGAGAAGGGTCTCCATCTATGAAAAATAATACTTCTAGCCATGTAATATTTCGTCACTTCATATCTGCAACCTGAGGGCCTTGAGACATAATCTCCTTAGTTATCCACAACATGGGGATAACAGTCCCAACACATAATTTATGAGGTACCCCTTCAACCACTTGTTGACTATCTCTGTTTGGCCATCTGTTTGGGGGTGATAGCTAGTGTTGGGAGTTAGTGATGTACCCACCAACCTGAACAATTCTTGCCAAAAGGTGCTCATAAACTTGTTGTATCTGTCACTCACAATGGTTTTGGGTAACCCATTCATCATGAGGATCTCCCTAAAGAATAGTTTGGCCACTTGTGATGCATTGTAATAAGTGGAAATGGAACAAAAGTGAGAAAAATTGGTTAATCGATCCACTACCACAAAGATGCAATCCTTTCCCTGTGCCTTGGGAAATCCTGTAATGAAGTCCATGGAAATAGTTTCCCACTTTTGCTTTGGAATAGGAAGTGGCTATAGTAGGCTTGCTGGATGGGTGTTTTCATCCTTGTTCTCCTGGAAAGTGGCACATTCTCTAATGTGGCACATGACATCCTCCTTCATAACCTTCCAAGTGAACCTTTCCCTTACCTGTTTGTATGTCTTGATGAACCCTTGATGCCCTGCTAAAGGTGAGTTGTGACATGATTGCAACACCTTCACCTTGAACAATGATTCAGGAAATAAGAAAATTCGACCCTTGTAGTATATGATGTCATCTATAATCTTGTAGCTGTCATATTTCACCTGTCCATCCATCAACTCACATGAAAACCTATTTTTGGAATATTCCACTAACAAGTGTGCCTTTCAATCAACCGGAATATCTATCATGACATAAACAGAGGGTCTCCTAGACAAAGCATCATCAACCACATTGTTCTTTCCTTTGAAAAATTCTATGTCAAATTCATAAGCTTGGATCTTTCTCACCTACTTTTTTTGTCTCTCATTGAGGTCTTTTTGTTCTAAAAAGTACATGAGGATGTTATGATCATTCTTGACTAAAAAATTTAAATACTACCTGAAATTGACTAGAACATGCATTATAGCCAACATTTCCTTGTCATATATGGTATACAATAGCTCAGGCCCTCTCAAATTTTGGCTCTCATAGGAAATGGTATGCATATTCTACATAAGAACTGCTCCAATTCCCTCCCCTGATGCATCACACTCTAAAATGAATGGCTGAGAAAACTATGGTAAAGAGAGAACTGAACAAGTGCTCATTACCTTCTTCATCCTGTCAAATGTTACCTGTGCCTCATGGCTCCACTTGAATGTGCCTTTTTCTGGTCAAATCTGTCAATGTTGAACAAAGTTGACAAAATCCCTTGAAAAACCTCCTGTAATAACTACAAATGCCAAGGAATCCCTTCAATTCTGTAAGTGTTTTAGGTGTTGGCCAATCAAGTATGTCTTGTATTTTTTCTTGGTGCACCTATACCCCCTTTTCTCCAATAATATGTCCCAAATAAAGGACTTCAGTCATTCCAAACTCACATTTTGATTCCTTGGCATACAAGAACTATTCTTCCATGATGCTTAAGATTTCATCTACATGTTTAAGGTGATCCTCCCATGTTTTACTATAGATTAGCAAGTCATCAAAGAATACTAGTAGAAATTTCCTCAAATGTTTGTTGAAAACATGATTCATGCATGGTTGAAAAGTGGTTGGCGCATTGGTCAACCCAAAAGGCATATCAAGGAACTCATAATGGCCATAGTGGCATCTGAAAGTTGTCTTGGGCACATATTGTTCCCTCATTTTGATTTGATGATATCAAAAGTGCAAGTCAATCTTGGTGAAGTAGATTTCTCCATGCAACTCATCCAATAGCTCATCTATCCAAGGAATGGGGTATCTTTTCTTTATGGTCTTCTTGTTTCAGGTCCTGTAATCAATGCACATGCGCATAGTACCATATTTATTTTTCACCAATACCACAGAAGATGCAAATGGGATAGAGATTGGCCTAATATGTCCCATGTCCAATAACTCTTTGATATCTTTTTAATCTCATCCTTGTATTTCTTAGGATGTATATATGGTGTAGTGATGACTTGTTTTGCACCCTCCTCCAACTCTTGGGCACATCTTGTTCCCTCATTTTGATTTGATGATATCCAGAACAGAAGTCAATCTTGGTGAAGTAGATTGTGCCATGTAAATCATCCAATAGTGCATCTATCCAAGGAATGGGGTATCTGTTCTTTATGGTATTCTTGTTTAAGGCCTTGTAATCAATGCACATGCACATAGTACCATCTTTCATTTTCACGAATACCACAGAAGATGAAAATGGGCTAGAGCTTGGCCTAATGTGGCCCATGTCCAACAACTCTTTGATAGATTTTTCAATCTCATCCTTGTATTTCTTAGGATGCCTATATGGTGTAGTGATGACTTGTTTTTCACCCTACTCTAACTGTATGATGTGTTCAAATCCTCTATCCAGTGGTTTCCCTAGTGGAATACACTCAAATACTTTGCTGTGAGTATCAATTATTCTTTGTATGTCATGGGAGTATTGTGGATGCCCCTCCTTGTCTAACTGAACTGATATAAAACACGTTGCTACAAAAACCATGTCCTCCCTCCTGAAAATGGCCTCCATGTGTTTGGTTGTAACCACTCTTGGTGCATTTCTTGACATCCTCTTTAAAGTCACCCTTTTTCCATTTCCCCCATTGAATGACTTTTCCATGGTATTCTAGTTGGTAATGATAGCCCCCAAAGTATTAATCCATTGGACCCCCAATATAACATTGGTGTCAGATAAGTCCATTACATATAAATCATGTGCCATGTCATACCTTCCCAAGGTGAGATGCAATCCTAGAATATATTTGTCACATGCATAGTGTTGCCTCCTATTACCTCCACACAAAATCCCTCAAACCCTGTTGTAGTTATTGTTATAGCACAAGTTGTAGGTTGGGAAACACCTGACCTAACAAAAAGAATGTGATACAACTATGGGACACTACACCCAATGTCACCTTGATGTATGTCCCGCACTTGGGGGTGACTAAGGTCACTCCTGGGAGGTGATCCCGGAGACCCTAGGGTGAATGAGAAGGATGAAGGGAGGTGTAAGGAGAATTCCCCTGGAAGGTCAAGTGATGGAAGAATAGATTGGTTTAAAATGGTAAGTAAAGAGAGGTAAATGGATACTGAGTAAAGAGATAGTTGTCGATGCACCTGTACCTGCCCGAGACACAAGAAAAGACATTTTTTCAACCAAGTATAGTAATGGATAAACAAGTTAAGATTTTTGTCCCTAAAATACAACAACATACAATATAGTAAATCAACAATAGATTACATCCAAATCAACAAGTAAAAGGTCTATATTAGTTAGCAATGTCAGCAATAAAACTAGTAACCAATGTGGACTGAAAATAACACTTCAAGAATGAATAAAGATGGTTGTCATAAAAGTAAATTTCTGCAGCAGTATATCAGCATTATGTCTATAGCATTCAATAAAGTACAAAAACAAATCTTACCATCAAAAAGTTCCAAAATCTATCCCAATAGATGTACCTAGGTTAGTAGGTTAAACTAACAAAGTTAGAGGGTTAGTTTGTGAGATATTAGCGGTTAGGGTTAGAGTTTAAAGAATTCCTAATGGATGTAGGTTAGTTTTAATACATTAATAAGAATTTGTGGGATAATAGGACACCTTAAGGGAGGAATAATACCCAAGGCATCAAGATCATTATCCAAAAGAGACAACTTCAAAACTTGAAATTTGTACGTTTACCAAGGCAACAATTTATTTCTCCCATGCAATAAGTAAATGACTAGTGCCTTTAAGAAAGGGTTAATGGAGTCAAGAGGATATGAATAATCTATATAAGCTACTTCCTTGGGGGTGTAAACCATTTTACTACCCAAGGCAAGCTTCTCTTAGCTAGGATTTTAACTAGGAGGGTGTATGCAATTATACTCTTCTTAGTAAACCCTTATGAAGCAATATTCCCTTAAAAATAAAATGGTGGAGACACAATTAGGGGTGTATTCCCTTATACTCCCTACTTGTCTCAAGAAAATAGAACCTTTAACTTGTACAAATGATAATACAATGAAATAAATGGCACCTTCAAGCATTAAAAGGCAATAAAAGCTAGACTAACCACCAAAAAAGCACTGAAGAAAGCCTTCAACCATCAACCATAACCAATACATATCCATAAAAGAAAAGCACAAGAGAGAGAGATATCCAAAGAGATGAAAATTTCAGTCCAAGAGCCTCTCACAATGGAGAGTTATGTTATGAAAATGAGATCTTATGATCTTTATTTATACAAAATCTAACTAACATAGTTTTTCCACATAATATTAGGGAAAACACAAGATTAGGGGTCAAAAATCCTAATCTTGCCCCTTTACAAAGATAATATTTAAAAATTCTCTTTAATTTCACTTTTGCACAAAGAAAACCCTAAAACAAAGGTGACATCATCCCTTAAAGGAGGACGTTTTGGAAAATTGAGAAAGTTGTTCGAGTTGGGATGCAAAGTAGGGCCTCCAAAGGCCATGTGGCAATCATACAGAGCCTCTCCACCTAAAATTCCATGTGTTCTACTTTGATTCATAATCAAACACCATATGCCACTCAAATGTGATGTCAAGCCCCTAGGGAGTGATGTTTTTCCCCTTCTGGGAAAGTCATTTAGCATGCGAAGGGTGGGATATGTCTATCTAGCTGTCTCCTAGGCCTTCGAAAGCATCTCTTTGTCGTATGGTATGTGGGCCTATGTCATCCATCCTATGGGATGCTTTACCTCATGGAATCCCAAGCTAGGCTTATTCTTCCAAACCTGGCCACCAACCTGTACCTACAAGACAAATGGATACGCCCTCCAAGGATCTCAAGTCAAAGCATCATGATGAGTGAATCAAGTCAATAAAATATCCATTAAATCATGTATACCATGACTAAATCATACGAAAATGTTCTTAAGAAACTAGACATTTTGCCAAGTTTGGTTGTGGGTGGGTTGGCATGGTACTTCTTTTCAATGGATCAAATCCCCTAAGTCTAGGAATAACCCTATCTGAGTCATGTGAATGAGATGAAATGGATGGAGGAAGTACTCATTGGGCATGGGGTTCATGATATGAAAGGGTCCATAGTATCTCATTTATGGGTGTTGTTATCCCCTAGCCTAGGGATAACTAAGGAGATCATGTCTCGAGGCCCAAAGGTTCCATACATGGAGTGTCGAGAGCCAGATAGCCTAAGCATAGCCCCGAAGGGCCCCTCTTTTCTTCAAGTATAGTCCACATATCGCTAGCAGCAATGTCCATCACACTGGCATGGTCCTAAAGTGGTAGTGGGTATTTATCCATTAGGTAATGAGTCTGGGTATCATGGTATGTATCACTCCAATATTTGAAGCACTTTAACATGTTGTATTGAATCCTTATTCATTTCGTGACATTTTCTTGGAAACTATTCTCTTTTACTTGTTTAAACCTGTGAGGGTGACACAGTGCCATAGTAAGTTGATTTACCTTTAGCATGGGTTGCTACTGGGTGGATCTTTGAAGAGTTATCGCTCGTTCCCTCCATACTTACAACTTTCCATGTTTATTCCTTCCATCTCCCCATATTTTGGGCATTGGGATAGGATACACTAGGAAGGGTTATACATTACCTCGTGGGAAGAAGGGGCTAAAGGCCCAGAGGTTAAAAGTAGTTGGCAAGAGTTAAAATACATTTTGAAACCTTCGCGATGCTACGCCCAAGGGTCCCCGAGAAAGCAGTGAAAAGCTTCTTAGTAAGAAAAGGGGACCCACAAGATAACATGAACACTCAAGGTATTAATTGATGGATAGGATGTCTCATCACGAGTCAACCTATTATGACCATGAACATGTAGCAGTATGACATTACCACCTATCTGGTCACCAAGCCAAGGTAGTGGCTCTTGGTTGCATAGCCAAGAGAAAGGGGGTCTCATCACGAGTTAGCCTTCTCATTTCCGTGAAATTTTTTATGGATGACATTGTCACCTCTGGTCACTAAGCTAGGACAATGGCCCTCAACTATTCCCTTGTGGCACAAAAGGAAAGATCAAAAGAAATAAATATAAGAAAGAATAAATGGAAATGAATGGTCTAGGTAACAATTGCATTCATGACAAGGTGCAACTTACCCTCCACAAAGGTGCCCACAGGTAAGGCTCTGCATTTCCCTATTATCACATGCACCCCATGCCCAAAGTTCTACCCCATGCCACTTCATACACTTACATGACTTGGATTAGTCTCCACCTAGGAAACACCCTAGACTTAAGGGGGATTAACCCAATAGGACATCCTGAGACCCTTCCCAAACCTAAATTTGGCAAGTTGTATAACGCCTTTGAGCATTTGTTTGGTTAAGGGGGGTTTGATGCACATGTTCGATTGGTTTGATTATTGGATGTGATTTATGTGCTATGATACTCATGACTCGTGGAACCCTGGAGGGCGTACCTATTTGTCTTTGTAGGACCTTGCCTGGTGGACAAGTATTCATGAGGAGATGACCAGTTCAGACCTTCATGAGGGCTTGAAGCCCAGGGATGGATGTTGAGACCATGGGCTTGGGGCATGACAGAGATGACCAAATTGAGTGATACAAGAAGAGGTTGTTTCGTTTGGAGGCACTCTGGCAGGCCTGGGGGGGGATTCCTCCCTCCATGCACCAGGACACTACCCTTTGGAGGCTGAGATGCTATCCTTCTAGTCTAGAATGACAGGGTACCTTGAAGATGATGGTAGCACATGTCGACAAATATTGAGGCCTTTGGAGGCCTAACGCCATCTTCTTGCAACCTAACATCCCTTGAGGAGACCTATCGTTACCCTAGAAGGGATGAAATCACCTTGTTTAGGGTTATTTTATGTAAATTATTTAAATTGTAAAATAAGGGCAAAATTTTTGAGGTCGGCCCTGTATTTTAAAATAAATTTAATTTTAGGCTAGATTTTAGTATAAATAAACAAAAATGACAATCATTTTCATCATAACTCTCCCATGAGAGATAAAGGACTGAAATTGGTGCCCTTTTATGTTTTATTGGCTGAAATTGCGAGGCACACTTATTTTGGAGGTTAAATTTTGCAACTTGGATCATTTTTTGGTGAAGTTACATGGCAATCTATGGTTTTATTGCTTGATTATTCTTGGTGAAGTAAGTAGATCTGCAATTGTCATTTCATTTTGAATGGTTATGGTATATTTTCTTATTCTTGTTAAATATTATGAAATTGCTTGCTTGACAAACCCTAGGAGTAAAGATCTTAAGGTTCTACTTCTTTTGTCTTCATTTGCTAGACTTTACTAAAGTGGTTTAACCTAGACATGCTTCTAAAGCCCTAAAGTGCTAGCACTTTAGAATCCATTGCCTAGTTGTTGTTGCATTAAATACATTTCAATAGTCTAAGGAGGATGAAGGCACTAGGGCCTAGAAGTGCCTACTCTCTAGTTATCTCAACTTCCTAAAGTTTGGATCCTAGAGGACTTAAGGTGCTAATCCTCTAAAGATATTCCATTTTACTTAGAAAAGTATAATCATCATTGTTTCTCCAAGTAAATGTTGCTGAACTCTTAACTCCACAACCCCTTAAAGGCACTAGTCTCTCTTCTCTTTGGCTAATTGATCAAACACACACTCAAACTTTAAGCTCTCAAGCCTTCACTAACCAAAACTAATACTAATTTATCCTAGGAAACTAATTTTTTTGTTGTTGTTATAATTGTATGTTACAACCATCTAAATGCAACAAATTTTCTGCATACTTAACATTAATTGCTAGCTAGTTACTTCATAATTTGTTTGTGACAAGTTACTATCATTCTGTATACTAAATGCCACATCTTTATTGTGTTTTAAAGAATTTTCTGAAGAGCATTCTTGGAGCTGTTACATATTTCTCAGTGTTGTTGTAAACTTATTTACTACTATACTTTTATATCAGCTAGCACATATTTCATTAGTTTATTGTCTATTGAAGCATTAATATCATTTTTGTACTTGAAACTTCCATATATATATGCTTGTTGTCTTTTTCCGAGAAGGTAGACTTTGCTTCTGCATTTGCTTCATCTCTTAAGACATAAACTCATCAATCCCACTTGACTTGAGTGACCAGTGAGAAGGGGGNTTACATCTTTTATTCATTTCACCATCCCTTTAGGCCATTAGGGACGTCTCCCTTGGGGTAGTTTTATCTTAATCCTAAACAAAAAAGGGGTTTCCTATTAAGGTGACAGTGATAGGTTACCCCCTTGTTACACCAATCTTGTTCCACCTTACTTAGGCTTTGGTAAAGTACAGATTGTGTGATAACATGTGCCTTTGTGGACGGTGTGCCACACCTTCGTCCAAAATGCATTTTTTCCAAGCCCATCAATTGTCTTTTATCTTTCTTTTTTTGTATTTTATTTCAATATAGCATAGGGAGAGTTGGAGGCCACTGTCCTGGTGTGGTGACCAGATATCGAAAATGTCACCCACAAGTGCTTTCATAGAAATGAGAAGGTTGCCTCGTGATGAGACCCCCTTTCCCTCATCCATGCAACTGAGAGACATTACCTTGGTGTGATGGATAGAAATGGTAATGTCATACTATTAGATACCCATGGATGTGATAGGATGGATTGTGATGAGACCCCCTCTCCTCAACTGATCCTTTAAGCGTTTTTATTTATTCTTTTCATGGGGTCTTTATTTTCTTGCAAAAAAGATTTTCATTTCTTTATCAGGATCCCCTGGGTGAAGAATCTGAAAGGTTCTTTCATTAATATTTTATCTTTTTCCAACTAACTCCCCTCTAGGCCTTTATCCCCTTCTTCCCATGAAATGAGGAATGGTCCCTTTTAGGGTTAGTCTACCCCAAAATCCCAAGAGATGATGTCATGAGGGGAAATAATGATGGAAAGTGGTAAGTATGGCTGGGAGTGGCACAATGAATCATCAAAGGAAGCTCCTAGAAACAACCCCATCCTAAGGGTGACCATCTACTTGAGTTCCCCAAGGCAACCACTGGCATTTAAACAAGGTAAAAGGCATAGTTTCCAAAGAAGATGTCTCATAATAAAAAATAACCTCGAATATACAAGATATAATTCCTTAAATATTAAAATGATACCCACCATCATACTTGACTTGTACCGCATGGAGAAAGACCCAAGTGACCTATGGTGGCAAGCTAGTGTGGATGATGACCAAGTGTTGGGTCACTGTGGTGGTGATGTGGGTCTCTAGTTGTGCAAAAGGATATTGCTGGTCATGTGGTCTCTCGACACTCCATATCTGCAACCTGAGGAACTCAAGACATAATCTCCTTAGTTATCCACAAAATGGGGATAACAAGTATGTGCCTTATTTTCACCAGTACTGAATCAATGAAGTTGTGTGAAGCTCCCCCATCTATGAGTACAGATACCCTCTTCCCTTGGAGAACTCCTCTCATTTTGAAGGTGTTGTACTTAGGGACCCCACTAATGGATGCAATAGTGATCTTATTATCCCATACTTGACCAAGATCTACTTCATCTCCTCCTTCACTCTGTGCATTTTATGTCATGGGTTGATTTTGTTAGAAAAGTGGGTGTGCTCGTTTAACCATAGACAATATAACAATTTATTGTCACCCAACCATATGTACAAATGCCACCCCCTAGCACCTTAACCTTGATAGAGAATAATTCCGGTAGAAAATAAATATCCAACCAAGGCTAATGCACCAAGAAAGGATAACCAAGACTGATAAAAAAGTCCAACCTAGAAAGACCGAAATTACAGGTTGCAGTAACTGCAACTGCAACTACTCTCCAGACTTGCGCACTACTAAATTTCTGCAGTGCGCACCATTAAATTTCTTCCATTGTGAGCTGTGTCTTCCAAATGAGATATGGCGTCCTATATTTCTATTCCCCCTCCTTAGCTGTCTGGGTCAACTTCTCATTCTGGAGGCTAAAAATGAAATATTAAATATTTCCTTTAGCCAACTTGTCTTCTAGGGTTATGTCCAATGCTTTAGGGTTTCGTCTTGCTTCCTGGAATATTCTAGTCTCGTCAATGGTTACAAGTGAAGGTTAATACCTCCCATAGCTACCATAATATCAACACTCCCTCCTATCTAGGGAGGTATAAAAGAAATTGTATTGAGCACAAAAATACCATTCAACCAGTAGCATCATCATCAATATCCAACTAGATAGTCTCCATGGAAATCAAAACAATGCCATCCAATAGAACACAACTGTGTCTATTCATAGGAGTATACAACTAATATCTAGAGACATATAATATCTATAAAAATCATATCGTCTGATATCAATATGTATAAACAATATCATGATACAAATTGAGTCATCTAGGCCATTCTTCCACTCACATCTGTGATATCTGGAAGAGCCTCTGCCCTCAGAAGGTAAAACATCAACCATGGGCTATCTCGAATATTCTTCTTAAGCATAAAATAATAATTGTCCCTGATTTCTGATCTTGGACCATTCACCTAACTGGGCCATTCCTCCGGCACTAATCATAGTGCAGCCTGGAGAGAATGAGAATGCCCAAGGGAATTCATGTCCTTGATTGCTGAACTTGGACCATTCACCTAACTGGGCCATTCCTCCAGCACTAAACATAGTGAAACCTGGAGAGAATGAGTCTTCCCTAGGGAATGACTATCCAGACCATTTCCTAAGGAAATTACTATCTTGCACCAACCTCCAAAATATACCATTCTTCGAAACTACTCACAACTGTGAACTTCAAAAGAGTGACTCCCTGACGAGGAGGATCATTTTTCTTGACCACTACTTAGAGTGATTTCCAAGAAGAATGACTTTCCTAGACCATTCCCCCACACTGGCCATAAGGGGAATCATTGTCTCTGGTACACCAACAATCTATCAGACCATTTTTATCATGAAAATGACTATCCAATCTGGACCATTTTCTGAACTAGAAAATGCCTTTTCGTAAAAAATCTTAGACCACTTTCTGAACTGGAAAGGAACTGCCCAACCTGGACCATTTTCCAAACTGGAAAATGACTGTCCATGAATCAATAATATACATATTAGTGCTCCCTCCCAACCTGGGGAGCCATCTCTTCCCTTTAATCTAAGGGAGTTATCTCCATGAGCCCCAACTTGTCCCTTAAGTATGCAAATTTTATCCTGGACAAAGGCTTTGTTAAAATGTCTGCTACCTGCTCATCTGTGGTGATATACTAGAGTTTTACTTCTCCTTCCTGGACTTTATCATGAATAAATTAGTATTTGATATCAATATGTTTCAATCGATCTTGAAACAATGGGTGTTCGGATAGCCTTATACAACTCTAATTGTCACAGTATATTATGGTCGAATCTGGTACCTGATCAAATAATCCAAAAATCATCTTCCTCAACCATATTTCTTTGGTACATGCCTCAGATGCTGTGATATATTCTTCTTTTGCTGTGCTAAGTGTGATAGACTTATGTTTCTTGCTAGACCATGATATCATAGCAGAGCCCAAGCTAAAACACATCCCTAAAGTACTTCTGTCTTTTGCACTCCCTGCCCAATCTGAATCTTTGAATCCATGAAGTTGTATATCACTAGATGAGGTGTATATTAAACCATAGTTTAGTGTCCCACGGATATATCTTAGAACATGCTTTGTAGATATCCAATGCTCATGTTTGGTTCCACATGGAACTTCATTAAGGTGTTTACAAAAAAGAAAATATATGGTTGGGTATTTACTAGATACATCAACGACCCAATCAATTGTCGATATAGGGACAGGTCTACTAGATCAAAATATGAGTCTCTTACTTTTCTTATATATTTGGTCATAGGAGTGGCCATGGATTTTCAATCCATCATTCCAAATTTCTGAAGAATCTTTACTGCATACTTTCCTTGTCCAAGGAAGACTTCACCATGCTTCTGCCATACTTCTAGTCCCAAGTAATAGTGCATGAGACCAAGATCTTTCATATCGAACTCAGAAGCTAGTTCCTTCTTACACTGAGTGATGAGAGACTCTGCACCTGTCAAGAATAAGTCATCTACATATTGTAGTTGAATTGTTGGGCCCTTCGTTTTTGGTTAGAAGTTGCACAAGGAAGACTATAGTCCCAATTTTAGGATCAAACTCAAGTTGCACAAGCCACAAAGGAGCTGGACAGTGGAGCAAGCAAAGAAACAAAAAATGGTTGCGAAGAAGGATAGTGCAACACCAGCAAGGCAAAATAAGTTACAACATAAAAAGAACAAGAAGGCATGTAGAGTCTAAAGCTACAAGATCCCAGTCAACCTATATATATGGGATGCATATGATTGTAAAGGGTTAGATGGCTAGATGGAATAGTTGATATAGATGGGTAGATGGTATAGAGGGCATAGATAGAGTATCATTCTACTCCATGTAGTTTTGTGATTGTAATTTGTAGACATTTTGGGAAAAGGGTATATAGAGCTCTGAGGCATGAGTCTGGAGCCAGAAGCTTGTAACTGAGTAATGATTTGTATATGTGATATTGTATCTAAGAAGATATTTTGATAATATATATGGAAGGTCTTGAAATTTTGAAATATACTGTGTCATTTTATGTTTATGATTATGAATCAATTTTGTACTTCTTTATTTCTGATAAGATCAATGTGCTATAACTGTTTAAAAATGCTATCGCAACTTGATTGTCTTTATTACCAATGATGAATGAGTTTAGATATGTTCTTGGGTTAGTCTGTCTTGCACAAGGTTATGGTGAATCTTGAATATTCTGGAAACCTACCTAAGTATTCTCCTTGCCCTTCCCTATATTCTTGTATTGGTTGCGATTCGGGTGAGACTTCTTCTCTCCAGAGAAGATGAAATTCCAATGCTCTAGACTACTTGGTGCCTTTTGTTGGTAACCTGAGAAGGACCCTCGTCTGATCAATTCCATGCCAACAAAATGGTTTCATTGTTGGGACCTGTGTTAAAAGGGAACATGTAGGGAGAATGATTTTGTAGATTCATCGATCAAATATTCACCAGTGGTGGGAGAGAAATTGTGACGCCTTCATATGGAAAGAAGCGGAGCTGAGAGGAAAATTTGTGAAAGATACATGGGAGGTTGTCTTTTACTTAGAAAGATCAAGTGACTAGTACGAGATATTTTGGGTTAAGTTCTCAGAATAAATTTTCCACTAGATAGATAGGCTCCAAGAAGCTCTAAAATTCCAAGAACGAGTCAAGAAGACCTGCACTTGGGATACATAAAATATTGCAACACTTCATCGGTTGGATCGTCCGATAATGTAAGTGATCAATTTATGGGTCAATACAACATTAGAAGGATACATTATCGAGTTTTCAACTGAGAATCATCAATATTTTTCACAGGCATAAGTGGATTTCAAGAAAGATGCAAGGGGAACACTGTTGAGAGAAATCCCTCTATGGATTAAGGTTTTCTTGATGCATGAGGGGATGTTGACTATGTCCCCGACTGAGATGGTAGTGTAAACACCCTCTCTTAGGGTGGGGTGAGTTTGGGGTGGAATCATGGCCTTAGAGAGGGGAGAGGGTTCTTTGATAAACGGGGGAGGAGCAATAAATGGACTCAAGGGATGAGCGAGCCTTGAAAAGAGCCTCCATAGTTGAGAAGTGGTGGCGCGGTAAGATAAAGAAAGAAATGAAATAGTCCAAGAAGTTGTGAAAAGAAGTCGGATAAGGATAATTAGAGGAAGGACATATGGAAGAGTTGTGAAAGATGAGAAGATAGGAAAGATTGGCCAGTCAAAGATTAAATGAGAGAGAAGTGCAAAGAGAAAGAATTCTCCAAGAGGGAAGACAAGAAGAAGAAGGTGTAGAGGCATGGGAAAAGGAAGCCGACATGTATCTTGAAGAAGAGAGAGAAGATTCAGCCCCAATGCCAGGAAAGATTAGGAATTTGGTTGAAGAGACCTCTCTAGAGGATGAGAACAAGACCCGCCTAGATCAAAGAAACCTGCCCCGAAGCCAGTAGCACTACCCTCGAATCACCCATATCCAAAGTGTCTTCTATACAAGTGGTAAATTATATACTACCTTCTTATGCTATTCATGTTCCATTACAGTCAGTTAGTCAGTCACAACCAAGAAGCACAAACACTGGGAGTATATCGGGATCCCCTAGTAGGTTGCAACCATGACTGCTAGGTTTTATCTTAGTAGGAGCAGTAAGATCAACAATGGATGGTAACGCGGGAGGCTTGATTGTTCGATACCCAAAATTCTTGGGTAAGGGAGATGAGGATGTTGAGAAACATTGGTTCTTATGTGAAGTAATTTGGAGGTCCAAAGGGACTCTAGATGCGAATAGATTGGTCAAGTTCTAGACTACCTTGAGAGGCCATGCTCTCAAATGGTACATGAAGGCCATTGATCCAGGAGTACTAGGAGTGAAAGGTCAAGCGTTCACACTTGACGAAGTATGAAAAAAATTCATAACAGATTTTAAGCTACCTCAGTCAGAACACCAAGCTATGTCTGAGTTGCATGAAATTCAACAAAGGGAAGGTGAATTGGCCTGGGAATATAGCTAGAAATTTAAAGATTTTATAGGGAGGTTAGTGCATCCAATTCATGAGTAACATAAAAGAGAATGGTATATCCATGGATTTCTACCTCTGACATAAATTCTGTTAATGCAACATTGGATATCCACTTTGATAGATGCCTTGGAACAATCAATGAAGATTGAAGCCATGACAGGATATCTGGGGAGCCTGAGAGTGACCAAACCCCAAGTAGATGAAAATTTGGCGCAACTACAAGGAAAAATATCAATGCTTACAGAGAATATTCAAGAATTGACGATACCTAGACTAGGAACACCGCAAGTCTAGTGTACCATATGCTACACAGAAGGACATTTGGTGAACGAATGTCCATAGATGAGGGGAATGGGACCTCTGTAGAATCCGATGGGATCCTCACCAGGACCCATGGGAGGGAGTTGTGCATGTTATCACTCTGTAATTTGCCCAAGGATGTGGAGCTAATCATAGAGGTAACATCAAACCACTTGGAGTCCTAAATCTAGCCCTCCAAGACTTAGAGAGGGCTCTCTTTGTCTGATCTAGCTTTGTTTAGATTGGGTATTAGGCTAGTTATGAGAGTATGGGGTTTTGGTTTTTTAAATTTTTTAGTTGGGACAATGAAAGAGGTCCATTGGGAAAAATGGTATAATGAGGAGATTTGTATGGAAAAAGTTATATATGGATTTTTTTTTGGTTTTTTAACCTAAACTTTGGCTTTATTAGTCAAATTTGGCCTTTTTTAAACCAAAATTGGCTCTTAGCCTTATGTAGGTTTATATGAATATTTTATTGAAATTTTCATGGTTATATGAATATTTTATTGAAATTTTTATCATTTTCATAAAAAAGTAAGCCAGAAGCCTTAGCTTCCGCTCCATCTCCATCTCCATGCGACCTACATCCACAACACACAAGCCTAGCACACCAAGCACCAAGTACAAGTGGGTAGCCTTAGGCTCACTTCTTTCTTGACAGATGTGGGATATTTCCCACGATAGGAAACCAAAGAAATATGGCCTTGAAATTCCATTTGTCCAAATGTATGTCCACCAAGAAGCTCATTTTCGTCAATAGAAGTTGTTCTTTCACGATCTTTTGATTATCTGCTCGAGCTAGAAATATTCCATCATGGTGAAGGAATATATGTGAGTGTACTCTGAAAACATAAAAAATCATTTGATAAGTGTGCATATGGGAAACTCAGCTTGGCATTGGTTATGAGTTTGCATATTCATGCCTCTTTACCTTCTCATGTTCTATCACACATTGTACATACTCTGTTGGAAGTAGTATTAAGTGCATCAGGGCTTGGATATTGTTGGGGAACTATTCCCAGTCTCTGTTTTTGTCAATTCCAAAGGCCATGCTTCCATTTTTTTCCAGGTTCCAAGAGTTGATGCGTAGGTTCCAAAACTAGAACACATGGAGAATCAAGCTGTGATTTTGCACTCATTTCACATTACTGCACAAAAGTGTCTCAGTTGCAATTTATATAACACTTGAAACATATGAAAAAAGCTAGATGGTACAAACAAATTAAACGTACTGAGGGTACTTCTAGTACTTATTGGTCAAATGTCGCTCTGTATAAGGGATAGACCAAATGGTGACACTCCTGATCATTCTAATTTGCAGAGGCAATTTAGCCATGGTCATGGCCATAGTCACAATGATGAGAGAGATTCTTCAAGTGAAGGTTATATTGACAGCAACAGATGCCTTGAAAAAGAGGAAACTCTTTTGTTTAAGAGGCTATGTGTGAAGTTGGATGCATTCTCTCACTTCTAGTTTACGCCAAAAAACCTGTTATTGAAATATGTCTATATAAGCAAATGTTCCTTCTCTTGCAATGGAAGAGATAGCTCATGTTGCTTTGCAACATTTCAAGCATGAAAGTCCTCATTCTAGACACAAATATGGTCAACATTGTAAGTGTGGTTTTCACCCAGTCAGAATTACTTCAAAAGGAAGTATTTCTTGTGGAAATAGTGGACTTTGTCTCAAAAGAAATAATGACACACCTAAAAGCAGTTTTCTTTCTGCGCCCTACAACAAAGAACATTAAACACCTAAAACACCATTCATTTGATTTATTTTGGCAATTTTCCTTATTGCTCTCATCCTATTGGATTCAAAAATACTGCTCAATGACATTAAATATGATTTCTTACTTAGAACTTGCAGCAATTTCTAGATACTTAGGCAACAAACAATCAACTTAAGGTATCAATTCGAGCATTTAAAGAACATTGAAGGCAACTAAAGGTGAGGTATGGCACTCAGTTCACAAAAGGATAAGATTAGGGGTTATTTTAAAACACAAAGGTAATATCCAGATCCTCATATCAACCAATTATTCAACATTTCTAGGAGTAGATCATCACTTTTGACTAAGTTTATGGCATATCAACTATTATAGTTGGCTCTATAGAAAATCACATCTCCAGATTTAGTAATAAGGATCAGATTCTATAGAATATTTATGGTTGCATCAAGATATTATTGGCTCGATATCCTTCAGGTTCCAAGTCAATGATGAACTAGCAAAAGGAGAGAATATTGGCATATCTAAAACAAATCATGGGTTTCAAGGAATTGGTCCAAGATTTTGGTAGTGAAACATAGCTCCGGATTTGAAATGAGGATCGATGTAAATGAGTTTCCTCCTGATTTCAAGGAACATGTTGATCAAATATCCTTTCCAAATTCAATGGCATAAATGGAGAAATTTATCAAAAGAGGAACAATTGTTAGAACACTTGGCGACAAATGACAATGCACTTCCAGATTTGAAGGGATCGATACTTGCAGATCCAGATATTTTGGCAACCATGTGTCATTCAAACCCAATTTTGGAGCACTCAAATAGATGAAAATTATATTTGAAGATCACATCGAATCTTCCCAGATTTTATGTATATCAAATTAGTATGCCTAGCAGTAGATCGAGATCACTTCGGAGTTTTGCAATCATTCTAGAATTGGCAGCATACTTATGAGAATGATTTTTTTTTTTGGTGGGCACCATTGTCAAATTTCTCAGGTTCTGGTAGCACAGGGCTATTCATGAAATATCAAGCTTATTTTGTGGAGCATCAGTCAAAGATATTAGGAAGGAGCTACCAGATGGAAATCATTTGATGGAGACAATTTTTTATGATAAACATTGTCATGTTTTGTAAATTTATGATGTAATTATTAGCTGGAAGTTTCATAATTGAACTCTCTCATGTAATAGACTTATAAATATAGTTTTGAAACAGTAAACAGGGGGGTTGGACCTGAAGGAAAAATGGTATTGAAAAATTACCATTCATTGTAAAGATTGTCAATATGGTTTCAAGTGACTCTTTTTGATGAATACAAGACATTATGTTTCAAGATTCCTATGTCATGGTTATGTGGTGAAGTGTTCCTATATGTAATCTATTTTTCTCTAGTTTACATTTTTTTTTCCTTCTTTTATTGTTATAAGAAGGTTAAGTTCAGGATTTGTTTCAAACACCCTGTTCTGGCTTAAACTGATATTCATGTTTTCTTCTGAAGTTTGAATGTAGAATTCAGGTAGCAATGCTCTACATTTGAAGTGAACCCTAATCAGTTCTTCTTTCTCCATATCACAAACTAAAAGGATACACTAACATTATTATCTTTCCATGTTACATATGAGATCAATATTCCTTCATTTGATCACCTTAAACCTTGTTGACTCCATTTTTCCCAATGTCCCTCTTTCGTTGTCCCAACCAAAACATTTAAAAAACCAAAACCCCATACTCTCATAACTATCCTAATACCCAATCCAAACAAAGATAGATCAGATAGAGAGAGCCCTATTTGAGTCTTGGAGGGCTAGATATAAGAATCCAAGTGGTTTTATGTTACCTTCGTGATTGCCTCCACAGCCTTGGGCAAATTACATAGTGCTAAAAACGCAAGTATACGTGAATTTACCATCCCATAACCCAACCACATATCATGATTTTCCAGGTAATCAAGTAGCACCATCAGTTGAGTATTGCAATATTTGTCGAATCCATGGGCATGGGCCAAGATAGTGCCCCATTATTCAGAAGTATTCAACAGTACCAAATACTGTGCATTGTGAGTTTTGCGCATCTACCACACATGCTACAAATCAGTGTAGAGAGTTGGATGCACTTGCAGACAGACTGGATCGAACATCATTTAGGGTGAATGAAACCCATCAGGGGCTGGGAAGAGGCCGAGGAGGTGGAGTTAGAGGAGACTTTAGAGGAGGAAGAACTAGGGGAAGAGGACCAAGTATATGCTACAACTGTGATGAGAAAGGCCACATGGCTAGAGATTGTCCTCACCTGAGGTGACCATGGTGATCTCACTACAGAACTAATGGGAACGTAACTGAAGACTGCCCATAGCTAATTGTGAAATGGGAAGACCAGGTATGTAAATGAGGAACTAATATTATATGCTTAGAGATAAAGAGAGTCATTAAAGGAAAAATACCCAACCTTAATATCGTTACTCAAGGAGGAGAAAAGAATGGTGCAGATGCTGATAACTTACCTTAGATCCAAAAAGTAGCGCCTAAGGAGGACAGGTATGATCCTATAGAACATAAGTTATTTTTTAAAAATGCAATAGAAGTATTTCAGAGTATCCCTGCCCTTGAGATACAAGAAAAACCCTCTCAACCTATTGGTTATCCTAAGATCACGCAATTCTCTACTTCACCCCCTGCACCCCGAAACCCTGTATTTCTAATAAGACAACCTGAGTAGTAAAAAATTTTAGTTGACCTTTGGTTTCAACTATTTTCTCATATTCTTGGGAATGACCAGCTGACAAAAAATTTATGCAATGCCCTATACCTAGTCCTAGGAATTGAAGAATCTCCAGAAACTAGAATAAGGACTAATCTTCCTGAGAAGAATACTTAGAGAGTGCAGAGAAGGAAAATATGAACTGGAAAAGAGTTCATATTAGCAACCCAACTAGATGAGTTTGAGATTAAGGACGTTATGTTAGATCTAGGATATGATGTTAATATACTGCCTAAAAAGACTTGGGAAGCTTTAGGGAAATCCCAATTGACATATTTCCCAATCCAGTTAAGAATGGCCAATCAATATTGTATTTTTCCAATAGGAAGACTGGAGAATGTGGAAATAGATGTTGCGAGGGTAAATACTGTAGCTAATTTTGAGGTGATCGAAATCATGGGGGATAAGGACCCTTATCCTGCACTACTTGGTATTTATTGGTCTTGCGATAACTATGTGGTAATTGACCTAAAGAGAGACACTATGACATTTGAGGCATATGAATTAAAAGTAGTTCAACCCTTGGATCCGTATGTAGGCCCTCGATACACGGAACCAACAGACAACAATATGGAAGGAGAAAACTTGGATCGACTATATGTTGTAACAACAGGAATGAGATAGGACTACATAAATCCTACTAATGATGGATCAATAAGTTGGAGGAGCATACAATCGACGAATGAAGATTTAGAACTGGCATTTGATAGTTGGTAGTAGGGTTCATATGAAAGATTTTTAGGAAGATGCGAAATTGTCAGAGCAACTAGATGGGTTGGAATCGAGGTCAGAGAACACCCAATATATGATGGTATGTCAAAAATTGATAGATTTTTTGTCAGCATGGAAGAAAATATAGCGGAGGATCAAAGGATTTCAATTCTAAACTTAGCTCTCCAGGAAACCCCTACTAGATGGTGGACTAGTGACAATGCCTTGATTAAGAACTGGGAGGATGTGAAGAAAGCTATTCATTATATATTTCAAGATAAGGAGCATATGGAATCAGAGATGCGGATGGATTTCCAAGTTGCACAACTATTCAATGGATAGTCTGATCCTAAATAACATATTGAACAATGCATGAGATAGTGGCAAGTTGTGAAAATACCATCTCGCTTACGGGTTCACAGATTTCCCCATTCGCTAGGTCTGATTCCTAAATCTTGGTACATGCATGAATAAACCAAAAGACAGACCAATGCCTAGAAAACGTTGGCAGATCAATTTTGCAAGGAATTCTCATTTACAGGTGAGTACCCTGAGCTTAAGATAGTCCTACAAAGAATTAAAGAATTCCTTTTTATCGATGCTGGTGAATGGAAATCAGACCTAGTGGTATGTGTGAAACATATCCAAGCACTTCAGTCTATCCTTCACCTAGACACAAACAAGAGACCTATAGAATGCTATAAGATTGAGAAGTATTTGGAAAACTTAGATGATTTAGAAGAATTGAGAAACTTAGCCATTAAGGAAACAAAAGGAAGCAGAGAGATTCAGAACACCATACCCAACCAGACTGACAGTTATTATAATTATCCATTGAAGTTGTGTAAAGTCAATATAGGAACTACAGAGCAACTTGAGATAACTTTGGTAGGAGATTACTGGGATGAGAAAACTAGCCAAGAAATACATATCCTGTTGCAGGAGTATGCAGACTTGTTCCCAAAGACAATTTCAGAGCTAAAAGGGATTAAAGGAGCTATGGGAGAGATGAAAATTGAACTAAACCTAGGATAAAATCTTGTAATACATAGACCATATTTCTTTAACCCTAGAGTGAAAGAGAAGGTTAAGAGGGAAATAGACAATATGCTGGAGGCTGGACTTATTTTTCCAGTGGAAGAAGCATAATGGGTTATCCCAATAGTCATCCAGAGAAAGAAAGGAACAAAGGACATTAGGGTCTCTGTAGACTACAAAATCCTTAACTCTGCATGTGTGCATGGCCCTTTCCCAACATATTTTACTAATGAGGTGATAGAACAAGTTGCGGGGAAAGAATATTACTCATTTACATGTGGATTTTCGGGGTATCACTAAGTGAGAATTTCTAAAAAAGATAAAAATAAGACCACCTTCATAACAAAATGTGGGTCATTTACATATAATGTGATGCCCTTCAGCCTAAAGAACGTCCCTGTAGTTTTTTCTCGGATTGTAATAGCATCTTTCAGAGAATTTATTCACAAGTTTATAGAAATTTATATGGATGATTAGACGGTATACAATCTGCTCAAGGAACATGTAGCACTACTATGTCCGATGTTTGATAGATGTAGGGAATTGCAGTTATCCTTGAACCTCAGGAAGTGTATATTTTGTGTGCCACATGGAAATTTGTTAGGCCACATAGTATGCCGAGAAGGAGTACTGGTAGACCCAACCAAAGTTGTGGTTATTATGAACATGCCACCGCCTATGAGAGCCAAAAAAATTGCACTCCACTCTGGGGCACACATGGTACCATCGTGGGTTTATCAAAAGGTATGCAAACATTACTACACCTATGGAAAATCTACTAAAGAGTTAGAAGTGTTCTAGTGGACACCTAAGTGTGATAAAGTGTTCGACATCCTGAAGGAAAAGCTGAGCACATCACCTATTTTGATATTTCCGAATTGGGAAAACGAATTTCATGTGCACACAGACACATTAGGTATTACCCTAGGAGCCATCTTAGCGCAACCAGGAGATGGAGACATGGATCATCCTATCTATTTTTCTAGAAGGAAGTTGTCGCAAACTGAGCGCAATTATACAACCACAAAAAGTGAGGGTTTAACTATGATTTATGCTCTACAAAAGTTTAGACATTACTTGTTAGGCTCTCATTTTAAGTTCTTTACTGATCATTCTACGTTAAAATATCTAGTTAACAGGCTTGTTCTGGAAGGAATAATTTGCCAATGGTTGCTACTGTTTTAGGAATTTTCATTCGAGGTGATCATTAAACATAGAAGATGCAATGTGGGGCCTGATCTTCTGTCTATATTAGAATCATAAGAAAGTGGCAGAGAAGTCGACGATCAACTCCCATATGCAAACCTGTTCCGGGTTGAGGCCATACCATAATACCTGGAAGACATAGCAGTCTTCTTAAGTACAGGGGCCTGCAGAGAAACATACTCCACAACTCATAAACGTCATATGGTGGTTAGAGCAGAGGACTATCAATTGATTGTGGGGAAATTGTATAAGTTGGGTCTAGATAGCATAATCAAGAGGTGTGTCTTAGATCACAAAAGATAATACATACCATGGGAATGCTACAGTGGAGTTGCGAGAGGTCATGTTGGAAGAAAGGTCACTGCACAGAAGGTCCTCCAAGCTGGATTATGGTGGGCCACGCTCTTCAAAGATGCAAAGGCATATGCTAGATCTTGTGAAGTTTGTCAGAGAGTAGGCAAGCCATCCCGACGAGATGTATTTCCTCTTCAACCAGTTCGAGCTCTACACGAATTTGAGAAATGGGTAGTTGACTTCATTAGGATGATCAACCCCACAACTAAGAATTCAAAGGCTAGGTATACTATTACCGCAACTGATTACCTGACACAGTGGGCTGAGGAAACAATTGTCTAGGATTTCTCGACAGATACTATTGCTAGGTTTATTTTTTAAAGTATTATCACTCGGTTTGGATGTCATAGGAGTCTGACCAGTGATCAGGGTGATCATTTTATCAGTAGTACAATAGAAAAGCTTACAATAGAGTTCTTAATTCAACATCATAAAAGTAGCCCCTACCATCTGCAAGCCAATGACATGGTAGAAGCATTTAACAAGATTCCAGAGAGAGGATTAAAGAAGGATTGTTGCACAAACATGGAGTATTGGGATGACATAGTCCCAGTAGTTTTATTACAATACAAGACAACCACAAAGAAACTCCACAAGTATACTCCATTTCATCTATTCTATGGGAAAGAGGTTGTGGTACCTATAGAATTCATTACCCCGAGTCTATACATTGCACAAATTACACACATGTTGGAGGATGAATTAGTTTCGCAGAGGCTTATGGAATTACAAGAACTTGAAGAGACCATGTTTTTAGTAAACTTTCATCAATCATTTGAGAAAGCAAGGCAAAAATCTTGGCATGAAAAACATATTAAGACTAAAACATTTACGCAAGGAGATAGGGTCCTACTTTATGATAGTTGATACCAGAAACATCCAAGCAAGTTGTGCATGCATTAGTTGGGACCATTTATAGTTGCGGAGATCCAACCATCTGGAGCAGTCAGACTCGCGCAACTAGATGGTATACTTCAACCAGGATGGGTGAATGGCGCTCCCTGAAACCCTATATGTCTCAGAACTGAGCTAAAGGACTGTTAGACTAGTCCAAAGGAGCAATTTTTGTGAATTCAGCTAATAAAGTCGAAATGTGCATTGTTGTGCTGTGACATATAGTTCATTTTTCTATCTAAGTGTTGTTTTGATGCATAAATTCTTACTCAGTAGCATAGGATCAAAAGAGTCACAAATCTATGAATGGAAGTCATTAATGTGATGGGGACCCCTTTGTGGTCGAAGGGAGAGTGAATATGAACACAATCCTAGTCCATGTGCCACACAAATCCAGTCTAGTCATAGCCTTTATTATCACTACAATAACCCATTTGAACTTTGGTAAACCATAAAGCCACGATATACAAAGATGCCATCGATATTCATGCCAAGATTCTCATCTATTAAATGGTAAGTTTTGGAGTCAGCCATGTCCCTAACCAACTTGCTAAGTAAATGCCCAGATCACCCAATAGATTTACCATGTTAACCAGTCTCGTCGAACAACTCAGCTCCAAGTTGCATCTATAGGGTTAATGATGAATAGGCTTAGCATTTATTACAAAACTTTCCATCTAAGACCGAGTATAAGGTTCTGTGAACTTGGTGTAAGACAGATTGTTTCCCAGAGAGAACTTAGTGCCTTGTGAATTTTGAAGTGTGCTCAAGCCTGTGCAAGTGCTCGGCCCTCAGTCACAATCTCCAATCCTAGTTATCCTGTTGAAGTTTGTTGATAGTTTAGAGTCACTATGCCAAGAGAAATAGGGAGAAAAAATGTAGTTTCTAAGGATGCAGTGATGGATGATCCCTGTGA
The DNA here is from genome assembly GCA_009831015.1 of Picea engelmannii. NCBI lineage: Eukaryota > Viridiplantae > Streptophyta > Pinopsida > Pinales > Pinaceae > Picea > Picea engelmannii. The sequence continues at coordinate 447,425 of ML796857.1, forward strand.
TCCCCGGGTCTATATCGTGGGTGATCTCAAAGGGAAGGTCGAGCAAGTCAAACTCCTCGACCTCGACTTGACATACCAGGTTCTGTTCCCACAAATTAACATCGATGTCTTCTGGAGTGTCACTCTAGATGAGTTGGGAGGAATGCAGTTCCTGCCTAAGCTAGAGTTCATTAACCTTTTTAACTCCACTATTATGAATCTCAGAGATTTGCAAGTTTTTGGCACTACTGGGGAGGTTACGAGATGTACCAAGTTCCTCATTATTAGGGTACATGACAGAAGCCTGTGGTTGGATAGAAGATACCCAATTCACGCAGAGGACATCCATCAGCTTATCGGATTATCCATAGAAGGAAAGGATGTATCCAAAGGATTTTAGAGTCCCAAGAAGCATGGAAAGAAAAAGGGGGAACCCAGTTTGTATGAACGATTTCATATGTAGAGAGGGGGGGGGGGACACACAACCAAGATTTACCCCATTCTACCCGAGACAGTCCAGACCGCTTGCTATGTAATTGCTAGCAAGGTCATGCGGTCTTATTACAAAGGAGAATGTACACTGGATTCCCTATCGGTGGCAGATTTTTGCACAAACAATGCTGTGTTCAATTGGTGCAGTTACTTACTGGAAGAACTCTTGGTGGCCTACGAGGAAGCTCAGGAGAAGGGTGACACTTTCACTTACGGATACTTGTTATTTGAATTTGCCATGTTGAAGTGGACGCCATCTGCAGGAAGACCGCTATCACCAACATATAAGGGGCGATTGGAAAATATGTTCGAGCCTTGACAGTCAAGGTCAGACTCAGAGAACACTTCCTTCAACAACACAACATTCTCAAAATGGTACAACAGGTTTCTAGATGCAACTCAAAGGTTGCACATTTTGCAGGAATTGCTCAACCTCAACACGTGGAACATTGCATTCAGCATGAACCACCAACATGTTGATTAAGGTTGGTTGTCATTGATGTCAACCCTTGAAGAAAGACCCATAGCACAAAGGTTTGGGTAATGGACCCAATATT
>ML796857.1:460962-492707 GCA_009831015.1 Picea engelmannii
AGTACATGGTTGAGACAAGTAGTTGATGAGTTGGCACATACATGAGGTGTATAGTTGATGATGTTGGTACATATTGATGAGTCATAGTTGATGAGTAGTTGACACATGATTGGTAAATACTTGGTACATGGTTGGATGCACTTATTTATGGTACAGTTTGATTACAGGTTGTTTGGTACACGTTGGTGCATGGTTGATGCACTTGTTTATGGTACAGGTTGATTACAGGTTGAGGTACAGGTTGATGCATGGTTGATGCATGGTTCAAATTTATTAGTACAGGTTTGCAGCGGTATATCTCACAGTGATATTGTGACAATGGTTCCATCATTCTACTTATACTCCAGGGTGGTAGGATGGGGCAAGGACAGGTGGTTGTAGTCGAAGAACATAGGGGGTTGTAGCCTCCTTCTGGTTGTAGCCAGAGAATTGGGGAGTTGGATATTCCCTTAGGTTGTAGCCTGAGAAACTAGGGGGTTGGAGCCTCCTTCCAGTTGCAGCTAGAAAATAAAGGAATTGGGTGCTTCCAATGAATGTAATTCTTCAAGACATATAAGAAAAGGCATTCCATGGTTTTCTCCTGATTTCGGTTTCCACGTAAAACACTGGTGTATTGTGTATGTGTGTGATTGTTTAATTCTTACTGCTCATTATTGGATAATAATTCTACATTGATATAAATTTTGAAGAAAAAGGATTATAATTACGCTATTACTGATTCACCCCCCCTCTCAGTAATCCAACACACCACACATTCGTATGGCCAAGGCATTCCAAGAAAGAAGACTTCAACACCCAGATGCTGCCATTTTACCTAGATGAGGAGGCCTTCGACAAAGAGGACATGTTATGGCTAGGAGTTAAGTGCAACCCGCGCAAGTCGGGGATGCAATACCTTCTGTCGGTTGAACTATTGAAGAAAAAGGGCCACGAAGTAGGGGTAGGACCAAACTTGGGCCTAGAAGAACTAAAGAAAGAGGCTCTAGTGTAGACGGATTCAGAGGAGGAGGAAGAGACACAGCCGCTGGAGTGAAATAAGAGAACATTACCCATGTTCCCGCAACTTCCAAAGAAATCCATGTTGACAGGTAAGGATTCAACAAAATCCTCAGTGTTTCCTTCATTGGAGACCCATTGGCCAAGAAAACCAGGATGGGGATCTCCCCAGTAAAGGTTTTGAGTCCCCAACCAATATCATCCGCCATTCCTCTCACTCAAGTGGCCCAAATTATTGATATCTAGGATGACCATGAGCCTGACACAACTCCATATACCACCATCATTACTGGACAACCCCCATCACCCACACAACCCTAGTCGCCACCTCGAGAAATCACCATCTCGTCCCAAACCACTGACCTGGAGCCCATTTAGTTGGACCCCCCTGAGATACTTGAGCAGAGACTAGAACTCACTGGTCCAAAATATGAAGCCTAGAGCCAACAAATTTTCCCCTTTGTACCAATTCAGGACACTCCACCTTCAATGGAGATACAAACTGTACCAAAACCACAAGTCCTAAGTCCTCAATGTACTCACTCAATGACCAATGTTGAGGGTTCTATTCAAAAGAGTGCAACCCCAGAAGCTGAGGTCTAGAAAGAGGTAGAAGTACCAAAAGTCCAAAAGGAACCTTATATGACATCAGGACAGAGTGAAACATCGTTGCAGGAACAAATGGAGATAGTACTCCAAAACCCACAGCAGTGCGCAGAGCTGATGCATCTCTGCATGGAAAGAACAAAAGTGCTACCTTTCCTTCCATCAACATTGAGGTTGAGACTTGCATGAGGCCCATCTACAAGAGAGGAGGAGGTGGAGAAACCTTCAGAGAATTTGACAACCATTGGACTCCCATTGTAGGTCCGATTACCTAGGGATTCCACCCCTTCTTCTTCTGACCTCGTATAGTGTCCATCAGTATAGTTAGTCAAGATGATCAAAGCCTCAATTGATCATCTCGAGCATAGGTTCCAGCAGGTCGAAAGGGATGCAGAGGTTTCAAGGGAGGAATCAATCCTTACCCAAGAACATAGGACACAAGAGTAATACGCCAAGGTCCAGACGAAGAAGAAACTAGAAAGATTCCAGGAGAAGCTTGCCGAAGCCTGGCCAGAGATAAGGAAGGAAGCACCACAACTATCAAAATCTAGTGTCGTAGGAGATCCTGAACAACAGATTGAGCTACTCCAGGGAGCATGGTCACAACTGGCCATGCACAGAGAACTGGGAAGCACAACTGCAGGAGAGCTAGTGTGAAGCAGAACAACAACCCATGAAGCTTCAAGAGAAGATGGAAAAGTAGTGCTGGAAGGAAATAATACCAAAGAAGCACTGCACAAACACACAACTGAATGCACGAGGATCTTTCACAAAGTTAGTGATTGGATGGGTATCATTGCAAGATGCAACCAAACTATGGAGGATGTGCATGAAAGGATACAATCACTCAATGAATAAGTTGCGATCATCATGGATCCGTTGGAGCAGTAGGGGAAATTTGATCAGATCCAACAGGCAGACATTGAGTTGAATGCTTTGTTTGAAGCGAAATTAGTAGCTAAGAAAGAGCTGCGTGGATTTCAACCGATCGTTTAGAAAAAATACATCCAGATGTTACAACTGATTTTGAATGGAACTCCCTGGTTGCATCCAAGCCTAAAGGATGCATTACAGATGTGACTCAACAATTCGCAGTTGAAGCCTCACTCCTTGTCAGGAAGTGGCAGCATAAGATTATCAGTTTTCAAGAAGTCAAGAAGCGGGCCTTGGAGTTGGTTCCAAAGTTGGGCCCTTCATTTGAAGAGGAGGAAAAGGAAAGAGCACAAGCATAAGATGAAATAAAATCGAAGGAGGAGGACAAAGGAAAGAAACAAGAACTTCTAGAAGCCGCGGAAGATCCAAGGACTTAACTTGAGAGCGAGTCAAGGATTTTGGTCGGAGCCTGTTGGGCCCTTCGTTTTTGGTTAGAAGTTTCACAAGGAAGACTATAGTCCCAATTTTGGGGTCAAACTAAATTTTCACAAGCCATAAGGAGATGGATAGTGGAGCAAGAAAAGAAACAAAAAATGGTTGCGAAGAAGGACATTGTAACACCAGTAAGGAAAAATAAGTTACAACAGAACAAGAACAAGAAGGCATGCAAAGTCTAAAGCTAGAACATCCCACTAATCCTATATATATGGGATGCATACGATTGTAAAGGGTGAGATGGCTAGATGGCATAGTTTATATATGGGTAGATGGTATAGAGGGCATAGACAAAGTATCATTCTACTTCATGTAGGTTCTGTGATTGTAATTTGTAGACATTTTTGGAAAAGGGTAGATAGATCTCTGAGGAATGAGTCTGGAGCCATAAGCTTGTAACTGAGTAATTATTTGTATCTAAGAAGCTCTTTTGATAATATATATGGAAGGTCCTAAAATTTTGAAATATACTGTGTCATTTTATGTTTATGATTATGAATCGGTTCTATACTTTACTTCTTTATGTATGATAAGATCAATGCGTTATAACTGTTTACAAATTCTATCGCAACTTGATTGTCTTTATTACCAGTGATGAATGAGTTCATATATGTTCTTGGGTTAGTGTGTCTTGCGCAAGGTTATGGTGAATCTTGAAGATTTTGGAAACTTGCTTAAGTATTCTCCTTTTTCTTCCCTATCTTCTTGTCTTGGTTGCGCTTCGGGTGAGACTTATTCTCTCCGGAGGAGATGAAATTCCAATTCTCTAGAATACTCGGTGCCTTTTGTTGATAACCTGAGAAGGACCCTGGTCTGATCAATTCTGCACCAACAATAATCATAGGTTCATTGTTCACAACTTTGTAGTAGATATTTGGACTTGCATGACTCTTAGAGAAACCAAGTCTTATTAAGTAGTTGTCTATTCTGGAATACCAAGATCTTGGAGCTTGTTTGATTCCATACAAGGATTTATTTAATTTGCAAACATGAGTATCTTTGGAATGTTCTTCAAATCCTTGAGGTTGTTTCCAGAATCTTGAAGATTCTGGAAACCTACCTAAGTATTCTCCTTTCCCTTCCCTATCTTCTTGTCTTGGTTGCGCTTCGGGTGAGACTTATTCTTTCTGGAGGAGATGAAATTCCAAATCTCTAGACTACTTGGTGCCTTTTGTTGGTAACCTGAGAAGGACCTTGGTCTGATCAATTCCACGCCAACAAGAATCACAATTGCATTGTTCACTACTTTGTAGTAGAGATTTGGATCTGCATGACTCTTAGAGAAACCATGTCTTATTAAGTAGTTGTCTATTCTGGCATACCAAGATATTGGAGCTTGTTTGAGTCCATACAAGGCTTTCTTTAATTTGCAAACATGAGTATCTATGGAATGTACTTCAAAGCCTTGAGGTTGTTCAATGTATACTTGTTCTTCAATTGATCCATTGAGGAAATTTGTCTTTACATCCATCTAATGTAGACTCCATCTCGTGGAGGCAGTAAGAGATATAATGGCTCTAATAGAATTATATCTAGAAACATGAGAAAAGGTTTCGTCATAATCTTCTCCCTCCTTCCGAGAGAACCCTCTAGCTACAAATCTTGCCTTGTATTTGTCCACACTTCTGTCTACTGCATGTTTGATCTTATAGACCCATTTTGAAGTTACCACTAATTTTTCTTTGGGTCTAGGAACAATTTCCCATACGTCATTTTTCATCATGCACTGGTGTTCTTTTGTCATGGCTTCTTTCCATTGTTTCTTCTGAGTTTCTTCTTCAAATGTGGTGGGTTCTTCATTTATAAGCTTTGTCATACATGCTACATAGCTAGAGAATATTTTGGGATTTTTTCTTTCTCTGAAGGTGCCATTTGGGGCTTTGAGTCTTTCTGATTCTTGTAGGGTAGCTTCAAGCCAAGCTAGACATTTTCTAGTTTTGGGTACAATTACTGATTCAATAGGTTCACATGGTTGCATCGGATGATCAAGTTGTTCTGGTTCTTCATCTGACTTTCTGGGAGATAAGTACTTTCTTCTTTAATTTCTTCATATTCTTCTTCTTCTATGGATTCTTTTATAGATTTCTTGAAAGCCATCTTCTCATTGAAGATCACCTATCTGATGACTTCAACCTTATTTTGTTCCGGGATATAGATTCTGTAGGCTTTGGATAATTCACTGTATCCTATCCAACAAATATTCCCTTCTTTCCTGAGGGTTCTAGTTTATTCCTTTTATCCTTGGAGATATGAATGTAAACAAGGCACCCAAATATTCTTAAGTGTTCCACATTGGGTTTCTTTCCCGAGAAGGATTCTTCTTGAGTAATATCCTTCAATATGTGGCGGGGACTTCTATTCTGAACATATCTTGTTGTCATGACTTTTTCTCCCCATAAATACATGGAGAAACCTTGATCATTCATTAGTGCCTTCACGGTTTCCTCAATGGATCTATTCTTCCTTTCTCCTACACCATTTTATTGAGGATTATGAGGAATGGTGAGCTCCCTCCTAATCCCTATTGATTTGAAAAAGGCAACAAATTCCTTGGATGTGTATTCTCCTCCATTATCTCTTCTCAAAATCTTGATTTTATTGCTTGTGAGGTTTTCTATTTCTTCTTTGAATTATTGAAATTTCCTAAAAACTTCATCATTTGTTTTCAGGAGATATAACCAAGTCTTTCTTGAGTAATCGTCTATGAAGATTACATAATAAAGGAAACCTCCTAGAGATTTGACTGGCATTGGACTACAAACATCTGAATGTATTAGATCCAATATTTCCTTAGATCTATTATTGTTGCTTGAGAAAGGCTTTTTAATATTTTTACCAAAAGCACATCCTCTGCAAATTCCTTCATGTGTAGATTGTAGTTTTGGTATTCCTTCAACCATATTTTTGACGAAACTTAATGCTTGATAGTTAATATGAGCATACCTTCTGTGCCAAAGTTCATTGGGATTGACTTCATCATGTATAAGAGCTTCATCATTACGTTCTAGTAGTATGTATAGTCTTCCTTCACAAGTTTCGATAACTCTAGAATTCTCTATGCTGGAGTCTCTAGACCAAGATAGTACTTCACCATCTACCAAGGATATTCTATTTCCTTTGTCCTCTAGGAAAGATATAGATACAATATTATTTTCTAAACTAGATACATATAATACATTGATCAAATGAACATTGTTACTTGTTTTCAATTTGATGGAGGATTGACCAATTCCTTCGACTGGATAGGTGTTCTTATCTCCAAGTTCTACCTTGTAGGATGTCTTCTTTTCATTTAGAATAGAGATTCTGACTTGGTTTCTTGTCATATGCCTGGAAGCTCCACTGTCAATTATCCACATGTCATCTTCAAGAGTTCTTGTAAGAGTTGAATAGTGTAGATGATCCATCTTTTCATTCATGATTTATGTTGACTAATAGCTGGTCAAACTTTGACTTTGACCCAAAATCTCAACCTTGACATTTTTTCCTTATGAGAATGCCAATAGGTGCATTGGAATTTGGTGCACTAGAATATCCTCTCCTTGAGTAAGTTGTTCTATCATAAGGTGTTGGGCAAGAGGTTTTAGGGTTTTACAACTGTACCTGCTATTAACCCTAGCGACAAGGCTTCGGTAACTGCACCTGCTAGAAACCCTAGTGATAGTTCTTCAACGAGCTTGATAATCTTATGGATTAGCTTCCTTCTAGTGGTTAGATTGAATGAAGGAGGTGTGGGCCCATAAACTATTAGAAAAGTGGGTGTGCTCGTTTAACCATAGACAATATAGAAATATTGTCACCCAACCATAGGCACAAATGCCACCCCCGAGCACCTTAACCTTGACATAGAATAATTCTGGTAGAAAATCAATAGCCAACTAAGGCTAATGCACCAATAAAGGATAACCAAGATTGATACAAAATTCCAACCCAGAAAGACTGAAATTACAGGTTGCAGTAACTGCAGTTGCAACTACTCTCCATACTTGCGCACTACTAAATTTCTGCAGTGCACACCATTAAATTTCTGCAATTGCGAGCTGTGTCTTCCAAATGAGATACGACGTCCTATATTTTTCTTGCTCCTCCTTAGCTTCCTGGGACAAATTCTCTTTGTGGAGGATAAAAAGTCAATATTAAATATTTCCTTTAGCCAACTTGTCTTATAGGGTTATGTCCAATGCTTTAGGGTTTCTTCTTGCTTCCTAGAATATTCTAGTCTCGCCAATGGTTACAAGTGGAGGTTAATACCTACCGTAGCTACCATAATATCAATAGACTTTCCTCTATATTTTGAATATGGCCAATATCATCTTCCTCCTCATCATCAGAAATCACCTCAATATAGTGAACCTTAAACTTTCCCATACATTTATTCCCTAGTTCCCAAGGCTCCTTACATGTGAAACATAGTTACTTTCTCTTGAAATCTCTCCTAGTAGACTCATCCATATTTCCTTTACATTTATCCATTACTCTTTGATCCTTCACCCCTTGGTTTAGTGGCAGCCTTGGATTGAATTTGGTTTTTGTTGTTGATCTCATCAAGTCTCTCGTCTTCCAAAAAGCCTCTTGTAGATTGTGGGGCTTAAAATCCTTAACCCAACCACATAAGGGTTCCATCAATCCTTCAGAAAAACGCATCAGTAACCTAGCTTGTGACACATCTGGTGACATTATGGCCACCCTATGGAACTCTTATATAAAATTTTCTAGTGACACTTGTTAGGACCCTATAATGTACCTTTTTTCTCATACTTTTTGCTATCATTACATCCTTCTTCCACTCACATTTAAGCCTACATTATCACCTTAATCTATTTTTCCAAGGTATATAACGTTTCTTCTCTTTTCCATATGTTTAATTTTTTTTACATGTAATTTTAAATTACTTTCATACTTAACCATTAATCAGAAACATATAGTTGCTAAAACAGTTTGAAGACTGCAGTTAATATATTGTTGTTGCTTGAAGACCACATTGCTGAAACAGTCTATGATTTGCGATGCTGAAACAATATTCCACATACAGTAGTAACAAGAAAAAAGATGTTACACTGGCCGCAATAGCTGTACCTCAAGCCAACACCATTACAACCATTGTTGTTGCTTGAAGACCACGTTGCTGAAACAGTCAAACAGTACGCAAATCCCATTGCTGAAACAGTCCATGATTTGTGATGCTGAAACAATATTTCACATACAACAGTAACAAGAAAAGATAATTAAAGGAGTTGTTACACCGGACGCAACAACTGTACCTCAAGCCAACACCATTACAACCACTGTAACAACATTTAGCTATAGAAGATTAGAATATCATATTCCAACATAGAAGATTAGATCAGACTAAGAATATGATTTGTATGTACACATGTAATTTTATTCTTAATTGTATTAAGAGGATTCTCCTCTTTAAATAAGTGAGAAATTATCATTTGAGAGAGATTACAAAAGGCTTAGCTAGAAGGGAATTACAGAGAAGGAGCATGTTCACTTTGGATATTGTAACTTGTCACATTTGACAGATGAATAAAAGATCATTCTGAGCATTTCTTCTTAGTTCCTTTCATTTTTGAGGAATCTTGTGAGAAGGAGAGGGCCCACCTTCTTCACAAGATTCACCCATTAGTTTCTGTAGTGTGTTAATATTTTTTTTATCCATACCTTGTTAAAACTCTGTTTTGCTGAAACTCTATTTCCACTGATTGTTACATCATTTTCATACAATTCATTCCTAGGTAATTGTTAATCATTTTGATTGGTAATTCTATTTGCAGAATGAGTTTATGAAAGTGTGATAGTCAAAGACATGTGCTGAAGATTCTTGCTTTGGGGAATAGGGTCCTGTTCTCTATTATAGAATAGTTAGTCTTCTTTGTAGTATGCTGAAAGGTTCCTTTTTCCTAGGTTGTTGTTTCTTAATGTAATCCAAGATTCTTCTGATAATTATTTTTCTTTGAATCTCAAACTCTGCAATAGATAGATTGCTTTTACTGTAATTCAAAGTAGAACTTCAGTTTGTTCAAAGCAAGGTGTGATTAGTGTAACTTTTACTACAACTTTGGATTGCTTTTAAGATTGAGCATATACAGTGTGTGATTGCCTTTGAAATAAACAGACTTCCCTGGGTTGACAATTTATGTAACACTTGATTGTTTTAATTAATAAGCAATTATAGTGACCAACATTTTGGCGTCGTTGCTGGGGAAGGAAATTATAGATTTCAAAAGAATTTACATTTTTATTTTAGATGTACAGATTGCATGAGAGGACATAGACCCCCCAACGAAACTGACCCTACAAGTGGCAGGGGCAGAGGAAGAGGAGGAAGAAAGACTTTTATCGACAAGATTATATCAAAATCTGAATCTGTTGTTCCTCAACGACCAAGCTCTCAAAAAACAAAGCCTCAACTTTCCTTTCAAGTGAAATTTGAAACAAAGAAAGTTTAAAAACCAATAGACAACATTGAGGATCGAGCAAGTGCAGTAGGGGAACAAACAGAAGAAACCATGGATGGATATAATGAAGAACTGCACCATGAAGAACAGGTAGGTCCTGAAGGAGAGGTAAATGATGAAAACTCTTTTTTTACCTTAGGATTTCCTATTGGTGATCTTCCTAGAGGAGTAGCTCCCATGAATAATATTCCACTTTCAGCTTTACCTAACTTTCATGGTTTATCTTCTGAAGATCCTAATGAATTCCTTTTCGAGTTTGACATATTATGCAGAAGTTATGATTACATTTCCAATGCTAAAAAATTAAATCTATTTCCAACAAAATTAAAGGGAAATGCATTAAGATGGTTCATGAGTCTTGGAGGTCATGTAATCATAACATGGGATTAGATGAAACAAAAATTTCTGCACAAATATCAAGACTATTGCCGAACAAGAGAAAAAAGAGAGGAACTATTCAAGATGATACAAAAAGAGGATGAAAATATGGAGGGATTTGGGGAAAGGCTACAGTATAATCTACAAAGATATAGTCACCCCAATGTAAGTAAAGATATTCTTAAAACAATATTATTAAAAGGAGTAAGGGACGACTATCTAGATATGTTGAATATGCTTGGAAAAGGGGACATATCTAAAGAATCGTATGATGAAATTGTTAACCTTTGTAAAAGATGTTCAAGAGGAGTTGCAAGGAATAAATCAAACAACAGGGATACCACATTTTCAAGAGTTCAAAAATCAGCTAGTGGAGGAGCAACAAGAGCCGAAATAGGTAATTTACTTGAGGATTTTAAAACTGAAATGTTAAGTTCTTTTTCTTCACAAATTGACACCTTGTAGATTAAAAAGAAACAAGCCGAAGCAGAAGCAACTATGTACATCTTTTGTTCCAAATGTAGAGATAAGCACCCACGAAGGGAATGCCCATTGGAAAAAAATCCAATTTGCACCATTTGTGATAAGGATCATGAAACTCAACAATGCCCTTCTTTACCAAGAATTAAAGCAACATTACAACCAACTGATGAAGAAGATGAAGCTGTCTATCTGTTGACACAGAGAAGGCAATGGCAACCGCAGGGAAAAGGTATGAATCCTAATATGCCATTTACATCTTCTAATCATTGGAATAATTATCCTTCTTTTAGTCAAGCAAATTACCCTCCCTTTAACCAAATGCAATACCCACCCTCCAATCAAATGAATTACCCACCCATGCAACAAACAAACCCTCCCTTTGTAGACCCAACAATATGGACACCTTGGCCTTCACAACAACAACCTTACCTTAACCAATGGAATCCAAATTGGAGAGGTCAACAACCCCCGTTCCCAAATCAATTTCCTCAAATTCAATCACAATTTTAGCAACCACTCCCTTTACCATCAGGTGCTCCACCGAATAATCAAATGATGTGGCCCCAACTACCTGTGCAACCTAACCCTAACCCCAATAATAAGGCTGTGCAGTGCATTGATATTCAAAACTAGCCTATACTTTCTCTTTTCCCTACACAATGCAATGATATTCATTTACTATCTGGGAAAATAGTAGAACCTATCATTGATGATGTTACCTCTTCTGATTCCGATAAAGAAGAAATAAAAAAACATGATTTACCTGAAGAGGTACAACCGTCCTCAAACACTGTTGCTGAAATGAAAGAACCACCATTCTCTGAGCGTTTAGCATTGACTAAAACTCTTGAGCCACCTACTTTCAATCTTCTAGGGGAATTACAAAATCTCTATGTCAAAATTCCACTATTACAAGCACTAAGATATGTACCAATTTATGCCAGAACTATGTGAGACATTTGTGTTAAGAAACCCAGTAGGAAAACTAAAGATCCCCTCACAGCTCATGTCATGGGTGATTTTTCTACACTGATGTCGGGTAAAGCTCCTCCATTTAAATATGGTGATCCTGACCATCCTACTGTCATAGTGCAAATTGGAAAAACAATAATTCCTTGAGTTCTGGTAGAATTAGGCGCTGCTATCAATATTATGACTCTTGAAACTCCACAACTGTTACAACTAAAGAATGAAATCAGAGATACCCCAACCATTCTAGAATTAGCTGACCATTCTACAATCAAATCAGAAGGAGTCATTGAAGACCTAATCATCGTAGTTGAGTCCTGGAATTATCCAGCTAACTTTGTGGTATTATAACCTAAAACAAAGTTGGGGGGTCATCCTCTAATTTTGGGTAGGCCGTGGCTAGCCATAGAAGATGCCTTTATCAGCTACAGATTTGGTTCAATGACAATTTCCAATGGATATGAGACCAAACATCTTACCCTCTACCCTCATGCTACACCCTTGATTAATAATGACAATTCCTTATGGGTGGACTATGATGATCAAACTACTCAACCTATGTTGACTATCAGACAAGCCTTAAGCCTTAAAGATGCCACTGAAGATGAAGTAATTAATAATTTTATTTGTGAACCCTCCTCTGTGACTCCAGAAACACATAATCAACTAGCTGCACTTTTGGAGTCAGATACCTAGGAAAACCTTAACTTTGAAGACCTACCTCAAACATCAGCTACCATTTCTTCTAAAAGTATACCAGTAGAAATTGAATCGGGCAAAACACTGAATATAAACCCCAACTTGATAGTTGCTGAAACACAACAATTAATGAAGTTACTTCTTGAACATAAGGAAGCATTCGCATGGGAATATACATATATGAATGGAATCTCTTCTGAATTATGTACCCATCATATCTATATCAAGGAAGATTTTCGACCGATCTGTCAATCTCAATGTCGAATGAACCCTAATTTAAGAGAAATTCTTAAAGAAGAACTTAAAAAATTTCTTAATGCAGGGTTTATATACCCTATATCTGACAATGAATGGGTTTCCCCATTGGTAATAGTTCCTAAGAAAAATGGGAAATGGAGAGTGTGTGCAGACTATAGAGCCTTAAATAAATCCACTCAAAAAGATCACTTTCCGTTACCATTCATTGATCAGGTGTTAGATAGTTTGTCAAGGAAGAAATTCTTCTCTTTCTTAGATGGTTTCAATGGGTATAGCCAGATCAAAATTGCACCCCAAGAACAAGATAAGACCACTTTTACTAGCCCCTGGGGAACTTTTTCTTATAGAGTCCTCCCATTTGGACTATGTAATGCACCAACAACCTTTCAAAGAGCAGTTATAGGAATCTTTTCTGATATGATTAATGACTCTATGGAAATTTTTATGGATGATTTTACCCCTTATGGTGTCTCTTTTGAGGAGGCACTACAAAATCTTGATAAAGTGCTTAACCGATGTATACAAGCCCACCTCTCCTTAAGAACCGAAAAATGTCATATGATGATGAGTGAAGGAGTGGTACTTGAACATTTTATTTCATCTCAAGGAATTCAGGTAGATCCATCCAAGATACAAGTCATTAAAGACCTTCCTATTCCCAAAACCCAAACAGATGTGAGAAGTTTATTAGGACATGTTGGATACTATAGAAGATTTATCAATTTTTTTTCCAAAATAGCTTCTCCTTTGTTTTCGTTACTTATGAAAAATGTTGAATTCAAGTGGACTAATATTTGCTAGGAAGCATTTGATGCACTCAAACATCAGTTATGTACAACTCCTATTCTAAGAGGACCTGATTGGGCACTTCCCTTTCATATATCCTCTGATGCTTTAGATACTACAATAGGAGCTGTCTTGGGACAAGAAGAAAATCATCTCCCTTATGATATCTACTTCATTGGAAAGAATATGAGTCCTATTGAGCTTAACTATACAGTTACCGAAAATGAATTTTTAGCAGTTATCTATGCTATTAATAAATTTTGACATTACATCACTGGCTATTCTACTTTTGTCCATATTGATCACTCAGCTATTAAATATTTAATGAAAAAATCTGTCACAAATGCTCGAGTCACCAGATGGTTACTATTATTACAAAAAAATGATATTACAATTGTAGATCGGCCAGGAAAATAAAATGTAGTTGCTGATTTTCTTTCTCGGTTAACACTTGATGATAATACTCCAGTAGATGATTCCTTTCCTGATGAATATTTATTTGCAGTATCTGCTCACTCACCATGGTATGCAAACATCACTAATTATTTGGTTGTAGGGAAGTTACCACCACACCTATCCCACCGAGAGAAAAGAAGAATCATTCAACAAAGTGCTCGGTATAGCTGGATAAGTGGGTGTCTTTTCTACATGGGACTTGATCAAGAAATCTGAAGATGCATTAGAGAAGATGAGGTTTATGATTTACTAAAATCTTGTCATGATGGCCCTTGTGGAGGGCATTTTGCTGATAAAAGAACAACACATAAAATTCTCAGGAAGGGTTATTATTGGCCCTCGCTTTTTAAAGATGCAAAGAAATATGTTCGGGCCTGTGATAGCTGTCAAAGAATGGGTCAACCTAATCATAGAGATGAAATGCCATTAAACCCCCAAGTAGTACTCAAACCATTTGAAAGATGGGCCTTAGACTTTGTAGGACCCATTAACCCTCCATCCAATCAAAAAGTTTATATATTAGTCTACACAGATTATATGACCAAATGGGTGGAGGCTAAAGCACTCCATAGAGCTACTAAAGAAGTTGTTCTAGATTTTTTTATTTGAAGATATCTTTATCAGATTTGGAGTGCCTAGAGAATTAGTCACAGATGGAGGATCTGCTTTCACTTCTCATGGTTTTAAAGCCACCCTTCAAAAATATCATATTCATCATAGAATGACTACACCATACCACCCCCAAGCCAATAGACAGGTGGAAAGCACAAACAAAGTAATAGAAGCCATTCTCACAAAAACAATGAAGGAAAACAAGAAGGATTGGTCTCAAAGGCTCCCTGAAGCATTATGGGCTTACAGAACTACCTGGAGAAATACTACAGGATTCTCCCCCTATGAATTAGTTTATGGAAAAAGTGTTGTCTTTCCTGTGGAATTTGAAATCAAAATCTTAAGGACTGCTTTAGCTGTTAACCTTGATTTGACTGATGCACAAATAGCCAGGTTGCAACAACTTAATGAATTGGATGAAAAAAGATTAGATGACATTCACCAGACAACTATGATTCAACAAAAAAGAACAAAATGGCATGATAAAACCATCAAGCATAAGCAATTCCAAAAAGGTAATTGGGCTTTATTGTATGATTCTCAGTTTAAAGAATTTCAAGGGAAACTGCGTACAAGATGGCTAGGACCTTACGAAGTGGATACTATTTTCCCCAATGGAACAGTAAGGCTCCTAACAATTGATGACTCTAAAACACCGTTATTAGTGAATGGTCATCAGCTCCATCTGTACCAGCGCCCCATTTCCAAAGAAGATTTTAAGGCCACATGCGTGGCAGATTCAAATTATCTCTTTTTAGAGGAGCCTCCTGCCCCTCATTGCATTTAATTTTTCTGAATTTTATTTTTTTAGTATTAGATTAAATTTCTTTTACTAATAATCCCTGTCAAGGAATGGCATGTTACAATTGATTCTTTTGTAGATTCTCGATCTAGAAAAGGCCTACCAAGAAAGGACAATCTTACTACAAGCAGATCCAAGCTTCATTCTGTGAAGCATTGCTCCCTCTTTCTTCAATCCATTCATCTTTATTTCCCATTCAACATCCCCATAATTCATCCCTTTTTATTTTCTTTCCTTTCCATTCCCTTTCCCCATTTTTCCCATTGCTGAAACACCACTCTTCAGCAACATTTCGCCCATTTCCCCATTGCTGAAACACCACTCTTCAACAACATTTTTCCTCATTTTCCCCATTGCTGAAACACCACTCTTCAACAACATTTTTCCTCATTTTCCCATTGCCGAAACACCACTCTTCAGCAACATTTTTCCTCATTTTTCCCATTGCTGAAACACCACTCTTTAGAAACATTTTTTCTCATTTTCCCATTGCTGAAACACCACTCTTCAACAACATTTTTCCTCATTTTTACCCATTGCTGAAACACCACTCTTTAGCAACATTTTTCCTCATTTTCCTATTGCTGAAACACCATTCCTCAACAACATTTTCCCCCATTTTCCTACTGCTGAAACACCATTTCTTTAGCAATATTTTCCATTGTTAAAACATCACTCTTCAACAAACATTTTTCCATTCTTTTCCTATTGCTGAAACACCACTTTTTTAGCATTTTCTGTCATAAAAACATCTTCTTCAGCTCTTTCGCTCTCACTTCTCCTATTTTTCATACTACATTTTGTCCTTTCACTACCTTCTCCCATGATTAAACAAACCCTTGATACAATTTTTCTCATAAATCCAAAGTTTCTCCCATGATCATTGCAGATCTATTATGGACAGGCACTATATTTTTCGAAGTACGAATCAAAGGTAAAGATGAGGTATGTAAACTTTATATGTAAATACAATTGAACTATGGCTAATGAGAAGATCCTGATTCATTATTACCATTCACTTAAAGTCACTATTTTAGCTGTAGTTGGGGGGGAGAAATATCGAAACTTGATGCCATCATTTCACACGAATTGACTACCATCACTTCTTTTTACCCATTATTTCATCTTTTCACCATCATTTGCATGCCCTCATTCACAAAACTTACTCTGTTAAGGTGCGGTTACTTGACTCTATGATTGTGCATTTTACTGAGTTGAATAGCTATGGGAGGCCCTGTTATATGATATGAACCCGCCACGACAACCCTGCTAGAATTGTATCCAGAAGTCTACCAAATCTTTCAGCAGGCAGGCTGGCTGGGTTATTTTCATAGGCTCCAAGGATTTGATCAACAACAGGTTCTTCAATTTGCTCGGAATCTTCAACAAGACCATTCTATTGTTCAAGGGGTTCAGATTCCAGTCACAGAGGATGATATAGCACAGGTTTCAGGTCTTCCCGTCATTGGCATTCACTAGTTCAGCCGTAAACACATTACTCTTAATGCCCAGCAGGATTTTCTCTTGCTAGGAGAACAAGTTGAGCCTAAATATTGGGGTGTTCGACTTAGCTCATTGTCGCCTCCTTGGCCGAAAGTTGTAGAGTTTTTCAAACACTACCTTACATGTGAAGGCCAATACTAGGTAGTTTACCAGTACAAATTTGTCTTGTTATCTCATTTACGACATGCTAGACTGGTGAATATTCCTTACTATCTGCTCGGATATCTTAGAAATATGTCGCGTTATTGTAAACAGGCTAAAAATCCCATCCTTTCCCTCACCCATCACCGTCTCATTCAATTACTCATCCAAAAGGGTTTTTCCCAACAAAACCCTCTCCTAAACAATCCACCCATAAACCCTCAGGAAGCTGCTGAACATCCTGAAAATCCTCATGAAGAGAAACCACAAAACCTTCCAAACCCTCTGGAAATACCTATTAATCCTCCTACAGATCTAATTGATCCAATTAACCCTCCTACCATATCAGGTCCGCCCCACAATTTTCTAGAATCATCTACTCCTACTATTCATATCCTTAGCGATGATGTTGAAGCAGATAAAATTGATAACCCTCCTTTCTCCATCACTGAGAAAAAACCCACTCGCAAAAGAAAGAAGAAAACTACTACTTTTCCTTCCTTTTTACCAAAACAATGAATGAGGGCTTCAACCAAAGAAACAACTATTTCCATTACCCTAAACCCCCAACCCATTTTGCTAAAAACCCATACACCTCCACCCTCCCAAATTCCAAAATTTTTACCTGTTCAACCCATGGGCACTGAAACACAAGAACCAGAGGCCCAAGGTGTTGCGACATATTTTTCTTTACATCAGGTAGTTGTCACACAAGAACCAACTACTCATTCAATAGTTGTCACACAAGAACTAGCTACTCATTCAGTAGCTGAAACACAAGAACCAACTATAACTGTTACACAAGAACCAGCTACAACTCAAACACAAGAACCAGTTGCAGCTGAAACACAAGAACCAACTGCTGACTTCATTCCTGAAATACAAGAATCAGATGCCTAGGGTGCTGCAACAGTAGCTGTCACACAAGAACCAACTACTCATTCAGTAGCTGAAACACAAGAACCAGCTATAGCTGTTACACAAGAACCAGCTACAACTGAAACACAAGAACCAACTGCTGACTTTATTCCTGAAATTCAAGAATCACATGCCCAGGGTGCTGCAACACTATTTTCTTTACATCAAGTAGCTGAAACACAAGAATCAACTGTTGATTTTGTAGCCGCTCCACAAGAACTAGCTACTGAGGTTGTGACCATTACACAAAAACCAGTCACCCCTCTTGATATACCGATGACAGATCAACAACCAGAACCAACAATGGCTTCTCTCTTACAAGAGAATGAGTTTTTAAGATCAGAACTGGAAGCTTACAAGCAAGAGGTGGTAATGGCAAAGGAAGCCTATGACAATGAACTTAATTTGTATACCTTAGCTCGCGTAGCGGCCATGGCAGAGAAAAACAAAAAAGATAATCAGTATAGAGAGTATATGTGAAACCAATGTGGGGATATTTATGATCAAGCAGACTACAAAGTGGTTCAAATCCCAATGCCTGGAGCTTCCCCTGCACCTATGAATTTTGCAGTTAAAAAAGAAGAACGCCCTACTGTTACACAAGAACCAGTAGGACCTTCAAAAATTCCAAAAAGAAAAGCTAATCTACAGGAACCCTGGCCTACAACAACTATTAAATCTGAAGCTCCTGCTTTCATTAGTAAAGTTGTTCAAACTCTGCCTATTGATGAATCTGCCCCTCCTGGCAATATTAGTACCCCTACTTTGTGGAACAAGCCACTTAGACTCTACCTCAGCCTACCACTTGTGATGCTGAAACACAAACTCTGCCTATTGATGAATCTGTCCCTCCTGGAAAGATCAATACCCTTACTTTTGTGGAACAAGCCACTCAGACTCTACCTCAGCCTACCACTTGCGATGCTAAAACACAAACTCAACCATGGAATGAGCAAGTAATAATGAACAAATGGAAAAAGGAGTCTGCTATTACATAGGACAAAAGTTTGTAGGAGCACATACTACTTTGGTTGAACCACATATATTCAAACTGAGAAGCTTTGGAGCAAACACGCAAAGAATCTTGTGCCCATAAGAAGCAGAATGAGGAGTTAAAAAGAAAATTGCTCCTGATGTTCGATTTGGTACAAAAATTGTTGGCTGCTAGGAAACCATCCTCAAATTACTCTCTTTTCCTTATAGAATGACTTGCATTCTTTTAGATAAAATCAATCAAAGAACGAAGACCCTTTGTAGTGTTCAAACCAAAAGATTTTGTTCAAACTTTTGCAGAAGCCTCTACTATTGATCAACATCTACTATGTTAGATATATCTTCATAATGAAGCCATCCCTGAGAACATACAACTTAATCTTAATCCTCTTGTTGGTGATATCCAGATTTGGGCACTCGCCTCCTTCCTTACTAACCAGATTATGTGGCAGAGTGATTTTCTAGCTGCCAAGCATAATGAAGATAACCGTCTCCTCTAGATACAACCAAAACCACAGAACGCTGCCACCTTTGTTGCAAAATATTACCATTTTTTGAAGAAACCAGAGATGACTCAATACATAAGGCAACTACAGGCAACGGTACTTTAGGATTGTCAACAGTTTATTAAATCCACAGAGACTTCTACCCTAAAAGAAAATAACATGTTTTGGCAACAATATTTTGAGAAAAGGTAGGAGCACAATCCCTTTAGTCCTACCAATCTTGAGACAACAATCTTTCGGGTACCTAGTTACATCAAATGTGTCCAACAATGTGCTGAAAATTGGATAGGTTATCAGTTCCATTTTCCCATTCTATGGATGCCAGCAAAAAAGTATCAAGTTCATC
Source organism: Picea engelmannii (assembly GCA_009831015.1). Taxonomy (NCBI): domain Eukaryota; kingdom Viridiplantae; phylum Streptophyta; class Pinopsida; order Pinales; family Pinaceae; genus Picea; species Picea engelmannii. Next base: position 480,247 of record ML796857.1, read on the forward strand.
ATAGGTTTCCCAAGAAGGTTGAAGCAGTAGCCTGACAAAGGCTACAACATGTTCAAGGATTCAGAGCCCCAACAGACAGTGCTTTCTACAACTACTGCTTAAGTAATTTGCACGCCCAGACCCGGTATCCAGATTCTGATTCAGATTGAAGTTGCCTGAGAACATGCAACCTTTTTAGTTGGGGGGGATGTTAGGACCCTATAATGTCCCTTTTTGCTCATACTTTTTTCTATCATTACATCCTTCTCCTACTCACATTTAAGCCTACATTATCACCTTAATCTATTTTTCCAAGGTATATAATGTTTCTTCTCTTTTCCATATCTTTAATTTGTTTTAAATGTAATTTTACATTACTTTCATACTTAACCATTAATTAGAAACATATAGTTGCTAAAACAGTTTGAAGAATGCAGTTAATATATCATTGCTGCTTGAAGACCACGTTGCTGAAACAGTCAAATAGTACGCAAATCCCGTTGCTGAAACAGTCTGTGATTTGCGATGCTGAAATAGTATTCCACATACAACAGTAACAAGAAAAGAGCTGTTACACTGGCCACAATAGTTGTACCTCAAGTGAACACTATTACAACCATCGTTGTTGCTTGAAGACCACGTTGCTGAAACAATCAAACAATAGGCAAATCCTGTTGCAGAAACAGTCCGTGATTTGCGATGCTGAAACAACATTTCACATACAGCAGTAACAAGAAAAGATAATTAAAGGAGCTATTACATCGGCTGCAATAGATGTACCTCAAGCCAACACCATTACAACCACTGTAACAACATTTAGCTATAGAAGATCAGAATATCCTATTCCAGCATAGACGATTAGATCAAACTAAGAATAGGATTTGTATGTACACATGTAATTTTATGCTTAATTGTATTAAGAGGATTCTCCTCTTTAAATAAGGGAGAAATCAACATTAGAGGGAGATTACAAAAGGCTTATCTAGAAGGGAATTACAGAGAAGGAGCATGTTCACTTTGTATATTGTAACTTGTCACATTTGACAGATGAATAAAAGATCATTCTGAGCATTTCTTCTTAGTTCCTTTCATTTCTGAGGAATCTTGTGAGAAGGAGAGGGCCCACCTTATTCACAAGATTCATCCATTAGTTTATGTAGTGTGTTAATATTGTTTTTATCCATACCTTGTTAAAACTCTGTTTTGCTGAAACTTTGTTTCCACTGATTGTTACATTGTTTTCATACAATTCATTCCTAGGTAATGGTTAATCATTTTGATTGGTAATTCTGTTTGCAGAATGAGTTTATGAAAGTGTGATAGTTAGAGACAGGTGTTGAAGATTCCTGCTTTGGGGAATATGGTCCTGTTCTCTATTACAGAATAGTTAGTCTTCTTTGTAGTATGTTGAAAGGTTCCTTTTTCCTAGGTTGTTGTTTCTTAATGTAATCCAGGATTCTTCTGATAATTATTTTCCTTTGAATCTTAAACTCTGCAATAGATAGATTGCTTTTACTGTAATTCAAAGTATAACTTCAGTTTGTTCAAAGCAAGGTGTGATTAGTGTAACTTTTACTACAACTTTGGATTTCTTTTGAGATTGAGCATATACAGTGTGTGATTGCCTTTGAAATAAACATACTTCCCCAGGTTGACAATTTATGTAACACTTGATTGTTTTAATTAATAAGAAATTATAGTGACCAACAACACTGTCTGCCTTAGTTGAGTGAGCTCATGGAAATGTAGCTCAGGATCTCCCTGATCAAACTGGTTAATAATCCTCTAATTGAATTCTAGGTAAGATGTGATGTGATTATGTACAAAGGTATTCATGCCATGGTACCACCAGTCATGGGAATTTCCATCCAATTAGATACTAGCATAATTAATAGCATCCAATTCCTTCATGGGGTTAAGCTGCAAATAAGCATCCAAATTCTGCACCCAAGACTGCGCAATGGTCCTAGTTGACCCATAAAATGTAGGAATCTCCATCTTACCCACACTGTGCTCTAGCTCATTACTACCCATGTGATAGATTGTAGGCATGCCCCTGTATTTAATACCACAGTATTGATCCAATATAATGTGACATGTCTCCTAAATCATGTGCTTAATGCTACATACTCCCTTGTGTAATCCTCAAAGTTATATTCTACCTTTGGAAAATAATTATCATGTTGTTGTGCTTCAAGGAAGGTAGGAATATAAGGTCTATGTGTAACTCTGTTGTTGGTTGGCCCCTTGGAAGGTTCTCCCCCAAATAATATATGCCCCTCATTATGTAAATGATGATCAGTTTCAGTGTGATGTCTAGTTCTCCCTTGTGATCCACTAGCCTCCCTGCCTCACTGTTTCCATTTTTATTAGGACCATCTTTACCATGATTCATCTGCATGAGGAGAAGTGGAATATTCTCCTGGCTAGCTATCATTCTTTTCAAAGCCTCCTTGAGATCACCATGTCCTTTGTGCATAGTCTCATGTGTTTCCTGTAAATCATCTTGAAGGGGAAACTGAGTGTTGTCTATGGCATTTTTCATATCTTTAGTTATTCTTGCTAGATCTTTTGCCTCACTATCATCCCCTGATTCACCCATTTATGCTTCAAGTTCTTCAACCTATCTTCTACGCCTTCCCATATATATACCTCCAAATTTATTCATGTGATAATCCCCACAAGCTGGGAGGATTTATGCTATGATACCATTGTAATGTTCCCAAGATGATTTGTAAGGGAACTTAGGTGTTTTTTTTGACTTTGGTGTTTGATTTTTATTTTATGTTTTGTAGGTTTCCTTCCATATTGCACCAAAAGGGTTCTATGGAGTTTTATAGCATATAGGATATGAAGATAATACAACCACACAAAATATCAAGATACATAGAGACAACACAGTAGAATGATCAACAACTTCAGATTTGACCAGTATTTAGATAATAAGAAGATCCCCATACAATAGATCTGCAGATCTGGAATGATATAGATGAAATAAATAAGCTTGCATGAAGATATCTCCCAAGATACAAGAGAAATGAAGAAGCAAGCCTCTAAAGGCCCAATAGCTGCATGTAGAAGAGAACAAGATCAATTTCCTTCCCTTCTATGACTCTATCTCCTAGGACTGGCTGAGTTGCACACTTTTCTGGCTGGGTGGATCCTTGATATTTTGGCCTCCTTTGTTATAGATCTCAATCCATAAAGGAAAACTGTAGAATAATATATCTGGTGATGGAAAACACCTTTGATAAGATTCCCCTACTATTGAGAGTGATTTCACCCTCCAATAATCTAGATCCACTCTAGATAGTGCACCCTCCTTCAGAAGAAATCGTGCCAAGCTTCCAATAAATCAATAGACTAAGAAAAACCTCCAAGAATGAACTAGAAATGGCATTCTATCCCTCACAAATCTTCCCAAGTGGATATTCCCCTCAAATATTCCTTCTCCTCCTCATATTGAACTCAACCTCTTCAAGCAATGTGCCCTCCTCCTGGAAACCTCCTAAACTGCGCACTTCTCCTTCTTCTTCACTAAATAATAAACTTTTAACTGAGTAGAATTGTGAGGGAGGGATATTTCACCTCCTTGGCCAAGCTTGGATCATGAACAAAGGAATATTTCACCTCCTTGATGATCTCTAGGGTTTGTTCTCCTAAAACCCTAAAAAATTCCTAAGCTCAAGAGCTTAAGAGCTCAAGATGGAAAAGTAAAAATGTCTAGAATGTGGAGTGAGGCACCCTCCTTTTTGGTTTATACTGCAGGGTCTAATTTCCACTTAAGTTATTTGATTAACTCCTAAGGTTATTTTCTTCACTTTTCCTTGTATTGTCATTTCACTTAATTTCCATTTTTCCCAAAGTCACTTTAATAATATAACCTTATTCTCCAAGTGATTACTTTGGTAATGCCTAGTCCCCATTTTCTCATGAGACTATAGTCTAGTGGGGACATCTAGACTAGTAAGTCTCTCCAAGCCTCTATCAAGAGGAGGGGGACATTACATTATGTCAACATTTGGAGGACCGATTTGCACCTTTGAGAAAGACGTTGACCATCCACACATAATGAGGGAGCCTTTGGAGGCAAACATGGCAACTTGGGACAACATTGACCTTTTCTTGGAGGGGAGAAACCTTCACTTTGGGGTTATTCCATTGTACATGTGGCTTGACCACTTTTACCTTATTGTTTTGTTAGATTAATTAGATACTTTTATAATTTCTTAGGATAAATTTAGGGAATCACATGAGAAGTTAATATTTTATTGTAAAAGAGGTTTAACAACTTCTATATAAAGAAATTAACCTCTTCATTTTCACTCATGGTTGGATAATTTAGAGCTCTCTCTCTTGGAGCTTAATCAACATATCTTTCTTGAAGCATTTATGGTGTTAAGGGTTCTTTCTTTGTGATGAATGTTGTTAACTCTTTAAGCTCTTCCTACTTGGTTTTATTTGGTGCATGGAGATTAATGGTGGATTTTCTGAAGTTTTCTACTAAGCCTTCAAGATCGATCCATTGAGGAGTTATCAACTACTTTGGAGGAAGAATTTTAGGCTTGTCCTCATTCTTTCTTGTTGATTTGGTGAGTATTTGATACCATGCAATGTTTTTCCTTGTGGTTACTTGGCTGAAGTATTAAAGTACTTCTCTCAAGTCATATTTGGTTTTTATGGTGAAGGCCATTCCCGTGAGGAATCCCTTCTTGTAGACCTTGATTTCCATTGTTGATTTGTTATCACGCAAGCTGTATGTTGGGAAAATATCAAACCAATCCAAAAAATGGTGATAATTGTGGGAGAGTCTACCCACTATCACCTTAGATAAACCCTCCCCTTTCTTTAGTGAAGGATAAATCCAAAAGATGGGGGGAATCCTGAGTGACCCTATGGGGAAATGAGATGGAAAATGAGGTTATGAAAGTGAATCTCCTATAGGTTAAGATAGTAAGTGAATAATTTATTAGGAACAAGTCTTGGAGATGGTCAATGGTTTCCAAGTGTTTTAGTACCTGTGGAGGAACGTTATACATGCTCGAGACATTAGAAAACACAAGATACGAGCCTAATAATCTAGCAGACAAGCAAGTGAATCTTGTTTTCCCAATTAAAAGCAGTATATAGTGATATATGTCAACAATGAAATGAAAAATATCTGCTAAAACAAATCACTAAAATTAAGAAAATATGAAAGAGATTAGATAGAAATTACTAGAGTAACTCAAGTTTGATAGCACAATCTTTAGCAACAATTAAAGACTGTTAGGTACAAGTATTGGAGATATATTATTACAGCCTTATGTCTGTAGCATACAATTTCTACAACATAAAATTCCAACCACTGAAACTTGCAAGTAAACCACCCAAAAGAAGCACAACAACTAGTAGATTAATTATGGTAGTCTTCTAGGAAACTTTGATGGTTGAAATGAGAGTAAAGTGAAAGATTTAAAGTGATTTTCTGCAACCCTAATGGCTATAGCTTAAATTTATAAAAGAAATAAGAGTTACTGGGCAAAATATGACACACTAGGAGCATAAGCAAGCTAATAGAATGTAGAATTGATTGCACTTTAAACAATTTGAAAATCTCGTAAAATCACGTTATCCAATGCAAGTAATTTTATTTCTCCAATACAAATTTCAGATTAGTTCCTTTAAAATATTGGGTAAATGGAGTCTTGGATTTAAGAGTTAGATCCACAATATCCCTAGGGGTGTAAACCCTCTTACTCCCTAGGGCATGAAAATCAAACTTAGGTAAATCTAGGAGGGTGTACACTCTTGTACTCCTCCTAGCAACCTTGCAATAAATGACTTGTCAAATAGAAAATGAGATGAAGCTTGATGGAGGGAGTATGCACTTATACTCCTCCTAGGGTTTAAACCAATAAAAATTATGAAACAAGTAAGAAGAACTAACAATTGCATATTTTCCTTACCAATTTCAAGAGAGATGCAAGATAAAACCCTAGTTCACCAAGAAATGACCATTGATAAAAAAGAGAGAAGACATCCAAGAGGTGCGCACCACAAATCACCAAGAGAATTCACCATAATAAATTTTCACAAGAGAGAGAGATCAACTTTCGCAAAGAGGGTGCAAATTTCATCCAAGTAGTCTTCTCACAATAGGAGAGCTATGTCAAAAATGAAATGAAATGATTCTTATTTATACAAATTCTCCTAAAAGTGTCTTTCCACTTAAATTTAGGGTAAACCATAAAACAAGGGGTCAAAACCCCTTATTTTTCCCCTTTACATCATAAATTCAAATTTAACTTTTAAAAATTACAATTAAGAAACCCTAGTATGACGCCATCCCTCTCGAGGGTGACGTTTTGCCATATTTTGGTTGACGTTGAGCTAGAAGGTGATTCGTTGGGCCTCTAGAGTCCAAAGTCTCCTATGTCATGCAATAGGATCATCTTTGTCATGCAAAGGGCCTTCTTCCTCCCAAAATGACAAATTTCCATCTCCATCACCAAACCCTAGCCCTAGGGTGAAGTCAAGCCTTAAAAATGTGACGTTTTGGCCTCAAGAAGCCAAACATTGGGCTAGTGGGTGTTAGGTAAGTGTTGGAAAAATAACTGAGAGGGGCGCGGGGGGGTGTGAATCAATTATATATATATAAGCTTGAAACTTTTCAAGTTATTTTCTGAATCTTTCTAGATTATTAATTAATGTGTTGCTGATAAATTAACATGCATAGATATACAATATTTGATCAATCACACAGAATACACAGAGACACTGATTTTCTTGAGGAAACCCATAAAGGGAGAAAACCTCTTCTTCTTGGGATGTCAATCAAGATCCAACTTTCATGTACATCATGTTAGCACTCTGTAAATTTTGTCCAGCTGAATAGACAAACGACAGAGGTAACTGTTTCAACCAGCTTTAGAGCTAAAGCACTATCCCGCTCAACTCAAAGAGGGCTCTCTCGTGTCACTGGGTATTTATTTGGAAATTGATGGCTAGATTTGGTTTGTTTTGGGGGTTTAATAAAGTTGTTGGAAAAGAAGGGGAAGAACACTCAGGGCTATGGAGTCAAAATTTTGAAATTGAATGAAAACAATGATCAACCAGTAGAACTCTCCAGAGGAAAAAGGCTAAATGAGGTAGAGAATTTGAGTTATAACTTGAATTTAATTAGAATGGTAAGAGGAAAGAGAAAAAAATAACTGCATCAGAGCATTACAAGAATGAATTCTGAATTAGCTAAGAAGAAACATACATATAGTTTAAATTGCTTAAGCCAAGAGCATCAAATGATGAATTATGGGCCTTTAACTCTCCAATTTAAATAGAAGACAATGTAAATGGAATTAAAGAAACAAAGGAAATACACACAATGAGGGAAGACAAAACTCATATCACCACCATTAGAATCTTTTCATAGAGACTTCAAAGATACTGCATATGTATTCAATTCAGCACGAGAAAATTACAATGAAGTTCAGAACAACCAGAACTGTGCCCTTACACTTCTGCTTGCCATTAATACACTCAAAACCTCTAATACTTATACAATTCAAGTTCCTTCAGTGTGCAACCGGTTACAATAACTGAAATGAAACGTTTCATCTTCTACAATGATTATAAATGACAGTTTTAAGAAAAGATGTTTCATGATCCTTGCAGATTCCTCTGACGCTCCAGCTCCTTCCTTTTCCACGTTCTCTTTGAAATGTCACTTATAATATTTCAAATATGCATTTATCCATATTCTTATTAAACATTTGGGAATAATATATTTGAAATAAAAATAATTCCCAAATATTTTCTATCCTTTAGAATTAAATTTCCATAATTTAATTCATGCCCATGGTTCTTTAAAACCATTTATTGTTTGGCCCATTTCACCATTTCACTGTAAAAAAAATCTACTATTACTATTTCCTTGTGAAAAACATTTACTGTGTAATGTTTTTCCCATTTACCGTTTCACTGTGGAAAAACATTTACTATGTGTTTTTCCAGTTTACTGTCTTTGGTAAAATACCTTTTATCTTCTTCTTTTACTCCTGTAAATCTTTGGATAAAGAATTATCCAAGTCTTCGTTCACATGCATCTTCCCATTTAAATCTTTTTCATGGAAATAAACATTAATTTCTTTAATTTGTAAAACTTGAATCTTGCCTCCGTAAAATGTTTTCACCGTGAGAAGGGATTTCATTTATTAGAAATTCCATATTTGTTGTTGAAATGCACTCCTAGAAAAATGACTCACATTAAACATATGATAAATGGTGCATTTATTACATCGGGCTTGGGCTGGAGTGGTTTAATCCAAACTTCTTTTACCTCTGATGTGCTCCATGTAAAAACATGTGTCCACCAAATAAACCACGGTAGTTTTCCCCGGCTTGCCTTCACATAATTAACCTCCTCGCTACTTCAATCCCCGATATGTATGTGCACCCTCCATCCAACTTTTGAATTTTCCACATTATAAATTGAGATTCGTGCCCATGATTTGATGTGATTCCATAAATTAAATATTGGATTAAATATTAATATAAATATTTTAATATAAAAATATTTATATTAATAATAATAAACACTTTTTCTATTTTCTAAGGACTTTGGGCATATGAGGCTTAACACATGACTTTGTGGATGGGATAAGGGTTCTTAATAAAAGGAATATTTTTTATTTTCAATGGGAATATGAAAATAAGGGTAAAAATGAATGAAGTGATGGAATCGGGGGATTTAGATAAGAATTTAGAATAGATATAGGTTTGGGATATTTGCCAATTTTTTGGCTCATGGAAGACATGAATAGTTTGGATGATGATCAGTTAAGTGAAGGATTTAGATGATGGGAGATTGACGAAGTTGGTGAAAAAGTTTGAAAACCTGAGTGGAAAAATAACGCAAGGACAAGATGCATTGGGAAAAATTAATGCAAATTAGAAGGTGATCTACGGTCTGCTGAGTCTCATCAACTTTTGATATCGGGGGTTGGAAAAAATGGTTTTGGGTAGACCACTTTTTGACCTGATGTGCCTTTGAGCGTGCCACACATCCATGAATGAAACCACGGTAGTTTTCCTCGGCTCGCCTTCGCATAATTAAACTTTGTGCTATTTCGCTGCCCAATATGTGCCTTAGCCGTTGATTCGGGCCATTTCAAGATCTATGGTCTCCTGGGTCCTACCTTTCATGCCTCCGACACATTTTTCCATATGTTTCCATATGTGACCTTATCCCCCAAACTATCATGCTTCCATAGCGATGTAGTTCTTCGCTAAATTTCCGAGACTTGGATCCTATCTGAAATTTTTTATGGTGATAACATAGGCTCCAACTGGGGATGCTATCCTCTCTGTGAGATAGCAAATAACTGTAGATCCGGTGCCTGATCCATTGGGCTACTCCCAAAACATGTGTGTGTACCCTGCTCCAACCTGTCACCAGTGTCTGCTGAAAACCAAGCTTTGTACACTGCTCAAATCTAACTGTACACACTACTGGAAATCCAAACTGAAAAATTCTTGACCAACAAGCTTATTTGCACACTCCTATCTACTCTAAAACTGCTGAAATGAATACTCAATCAAGTGATGCTAAAGTGCCAATGCAACCAATCAAGCAATTGGCTTCCCGATTTTTCTCCGCTCACATCTTTCTTAAGTAGGTAGTCAAATGTAAACAATGGCAGCTGAAAACAAAAGTTGAATCCAAAACTTGAGCTTATGAACGAAACAAACTCCTCCTTCACTAAATATTGTAATAGGATGGCCATAGGATCTTGAAAACCATGAAAAATCATTTCTTCTTGATGAACAAAAATAGAAAGACAAGCCTCTTTCATAAGTGTTTGTTGCTCTTGTTCTATTTCTTCAGTTCTGATAATATTTTCAAATGAAATGGCAGAAATAGGTTTGTCTACTTCTCCATGCATCTCAACAAAAACATTCATACATTCTTGAACATCTTCAAATATGATAGCCATATTATGTGCATCAAGACTATCCTCTTGTTCATCAAACAATTCTGATTTGGTTTCATTAAACTTCTGGAAATTTGCTTGAGGACTGTCATTTTGACTTTCAAATGAATGAATGGAAATAAATTCCTTCTCATAATCTTCTTGAAAATGTGAAAATCTAACAACATGCACTATTTCACAGTCTAGAGTTCCCATGGATGCATTTTCAAAACCATGATTTTCAAATGAATCAAATAAAACAACTGTCTCTTCATTATCTTTCTATATTTCTGAATGAAAAATGGCATATGTTGTTTTGCTGCTTTCCTGAAGTTCTATGTCATTTGTTTGTTCATTGCTGGAAGTTTCCATAGATGCAGTTTCATAATCCTCATCCATGTCTAGGCCACTTAGAATTTGAACAACCATATCATTCATAGGGGGAGAAAGACAACCTTGAAACACTTTGTCTTGCTGAAAATCTTGCTGAATATCTTCATCAAGTTTAGGGGAAGGAAAATGAATTTGAACAACAATTTCTTGCTGAAATTCATCTTCAACCAAAGGAGGGGCTACTATTTGTTGTTGGGATGAATATTCATAAAGGGATTCTATGATTTCCTCATTCATACACTCTTCCTCACCAAAAACATTTTTAAGGTACTTAATGAAATGTTCACCAAATTCACAACAATCTTCAAACACCAAGGATGAAGGATTAGATTCTCCATAAATTTTCTTAAAGAATGTTATATGGAAATATTTAAGAGAGTATAAGCTGCCTGGTTTTAAACCTTCATACCATAATCTTGCTTTCCCCTCTAAAGTAGCCATAAACATTTTCATCAAACAATCCTCATGAAATTCAACCCCCAGCTTACATATGTGCATGCGAAATCTAATCAAGTGAAAGGAAACATCATTTCCTTTCCCATCTTCGAATTTAGGCAAATATTTTTGCCAATTTATGTGAGGAATGCGATTTGGAAATCCATGAATATGAGATCGATTCATTGGAGCATACCTTGCATATGTTGAACTCATCTTCGAACAGTGGAATCACCAATGATGTTTTGGAAGCTGGATTCTGCATTGAGAGTGGAGTCGCCAGTGAAAATTTAAATTTTTGGATTCTTCTACCAGTGGAATCACCTTCAAACTAATTTTTTTGATGTGTGGAGTCACCAGAGCAGGAATACAGCCAATATGTGCCTAAGTGTCTGCTGCTCTTAGACCTTAGAACTCAACCATGTCGTTCTTTTCTAGGGAAAAATTTTCAATTTCGTCCCTGATAATGGCGCCAGAATGTTAGCACTCTGTAAATTTTGTCCGGCTGAATAGACAAACAACAGAGGTAATTGTTTCAACCAGCTTTAGAGATGAAGCACTAGCCTACTCAACTCAGAGAGGGCTCTCCAGTGTCACTTGGTATTTCTTTGGAAATCAGTGGCTAGATTTGGTTTGTTTTGGGGGTTTTATAAAGTTGTTGGCAAAGAAGGGGAAGAACACTCAAGGCTATGGAGTCAAAATTCTGAAATTGAATGAAAACAATGAGAAAACAGTAGAACTCTCTAGAGGACAAAGGATAAATGAGGCAGAGAATCTGAGTTATAACTTGAATTTAATCAGAATGGTAAGAGGAAAGAGAAACAAATAACTGCATCAGAGCATTACAGGAATGAATTCTGAATTAGCTAAGAAGAAACATACATACAATTTAAATTGCTTAAGCCAAGAGCATCAAATGATGAATTCCGGGCCTTTAACTTTCCAATTTAAACAGAAGACAGTGTAAATGGAATTAAAGAAACACAAGAAATACACATAATGAGGGAAGACAAAAATCATATCACCACCATTAGAATCTTTTCCTAGAGACTTCAAAGCTACTGCATATGTATTCAATTCAACCCCAGAAAATTACAATGAAGTTTAGAACAACCAAAACTATTCCCTTGCACTTCTGCCTACCATTAATACACTCAGAACCTCCAATACTTATACAATTTGAGTTCCTTCAGTGTGCAACCGGTTACAATAACTGAAATGAAACGTTTCAGCTTCTACAATGATTACAAATGAAAGTTTTCAAAAAAGATGTTTCATGATCCTTACAGATTCCTCTGATGCTCCAGCTCCTTCCTCTGCCACGTTCTCTTTGAAATGTCACTTATACTCTTTCAAATATGCATTTATCCATATTCTCATTAAACATTTGGGAATAATATATTTGAAATAAAAATAATTCCCAAATATTTTCTATCCTGTAGAATTAAATTTCCATAATTTAATTCATGCATGTGGTTATTTAAAACCATTTATTGTTTGGCCCATTGTTGCGCCTCTTTCGTCACCTTGGTGAGAAAAATAGAGGTGCTTGCAAGCTCAATTGGGTCTGCTGAGCAGGACAGCTGCAAGGAAAAGAGTTAGGGAAAGAAAATAAAAGACTACAATTAAGAATTAAACTAAGAAATGCAATAACAACTAAATTCATGAGCATAGGGACATAGAAACAAAAAGAACCATAAGACC
>ML796857.1:498379-510137 GCA_009831015.1 Picea engelmannii
TTGAGCATTTGTGCTTTGCTGTTCTTGGGGTCACGGGCACGGAGGGCCAAGAAACCGAAAGGTTTCTTGGAGCTAGGAAGCCGGCTAGGCTCCTAGTTGGCAGGGAGGATTCCGTTGTTTCACTCTAGGCAAGCGGGAAAAGAGTAAGTGGAAGCGTCCAGGACTACAGTACAACCGGTGAGCTTCGACAAGCTAAGGAGGAGGTATTTTTCAGTGATATTTTGTTATTGATGTTTTGAGTATACTTATGTTTTAAGCTCTTAAATATTAAAGTTAGCATACTACTTATTTCATCATGTTATTAAATTTATCATTGAGCAGATATAGAATAATGATGTAAATGAAAATGGAATTATGTTAAAACGAAGTTGTTATTGTGTATGTGTTGTAATAAATTGTTAATTTCTTAGCATCCTGTGGACGGGTGCTACAATAACATTACTTTGAATTCCTTGAAAAAATGAGGTGCATTCATGGATTTTTATAGCATTGCTTTGGGTTATTGTTTAACTGCTTTGTAGTGTGAAAAGAGGCCATTTAGGGCATTCGTAGGTCTTTGAACAGCCCACCAATCGAATCCAGTCTAGATTTGAGGGTCAAATCAGCTTGGGAGTTGAACCATAAGTGGGTGGGAGGTCGACCACTCTCATAAATGCATCGTTTAGCAGGTGCGTGGCTTTTTGCGATAACAGTCGTGCATCGTGCGCCTGTGCGTGATTTCTGAGTTCCTATTACGTGCATGCACGCGCGCACCCAATGTCTGCATAGCGCTCTTCAATTTTTCACTACTTTGTATAGTCTTTTGACCTTTTTTGAATGCTGTGGTATTAATTCAGGTCCATGAATGACTTCATCACTATTTGATGATGCTGAGTTCTTGTAACCATGTGCGGACGAAATTTCAGTGATAACAGATGCCCCTTGATGGATGAGGTTAGGAGCATACGTATAGTCGAAATCCATCAATGTTTCTTCTACTAAGAATGTTTTTGTAAGAGAGAGCAATAGTGGGATCGTTTAGAGCGATCCATTGGAGGGAAAAAAGGAACCGATAGGACCTGAACTTCCATGAGGTGCGTAAAATATAAAACTATGTACAAACGAAGCGGGCATGCCCCATGCTCGTGTCATGTAACTCTGAAAAAAGATGACTGAAGTGTTGGTGTAGAAAACTGCAACACCGTCGGGGGAAGTTGTGATAAAGGCAGAAAACAATTCTGCATATGAACGTACTCTGAATAGTAGGCAATGATCACGGTAATAAGTAGAAGTGATTATGTGGGCATTGATAGCCCAACCAAGTTCAGAGGTCTTCGAAAAATGAGAGAAATAACTGCAATAGTCGCAAAGTAAGACCCACCATAACATGAGAAAGTGTTGGCGTAGAATGTCATGGGGGTCAACGACATTAGGGAGAAATGGTGTTTCACCCTGTTCCGTCCGAGATCTCTCATTGAGTGGAGAATGAGAATCAAGATACTATCGCCCTTCTGGAAAACTGTGCTGATGTCGACAAAAAGGGGGATGCGACTCCCAAAATAAAATGGCTTCGTGAAATCTACTAGGTGAGGCAAGGAAGTGGCAGAGGTACATGGACGAAGTCAAGATGTGGGAAGACTCAAGATTTCCCTTGGTTGGAGGATGTATGAGATAAAAAGTGGCCGCAACCGTTCAACGAGGTCAAGTGTCAGGGGGACGACAAGACTGGGGATAAGTTGTGCCAGAGGTAGGAGAAGGTGAACAAATTTAGAGGGTAGAGGTAAGTGACCTGTGGGGTACTCTGAAGACATGGACGATGCCGGCAAGGGTAGATGATAAGTAGTGCTCCAACCAAGGGTGACATGGGTTGCGGTTGGCCAAAAAAGAGGGAAGCAGGTCGCCAAAGGTGACGACAAAAAGGTAATGTAATGACTGGAAATAAAGGTGTTTGTACAATAAATAATGAATAATGGGGGAGAAATGTACAAATATAGAAACGGGTGCCCCAGTGTGAGATGGGTGGCCCATGTAGGGCAGAATGTGTTCAGAAAACTGATGAAGGGTGGGGGCCCCATTCGTGAGTTTCTGTATGAGGTAGGTGGGATGGAGGGAGATTTGCTGATGGGAAAACTGATTGTGGATGAAATGTAGGGTTCATGATACTGTGGAGGTGCAGTAAAAAAAATGAACCGTGAAGAGATAAACTGTGAGTCCGTGTGGGAAAGCTATAAAAATGAGGAGAAGGAGTATGTGGTTGAGGCACGACATAATGAAAGACTATCATGACTCCCATCCCTAAAGGGTTTTGAAAAACAACATGAGTGTCAAAAGTGCCACAAGGTGCTATGAATGGGACAACTCATGTGGGTAAGAATGCTACTGGGTGACAGTACCGAAGACGCAAATGGAGGTGTGGGTACTGCAGAGTTGGGAATGGGGATCCTAAAGGAAAATATCAAAGGGTGTGACTGGAAATGTAAGTGCGATACAGAGGGAAAGACTACATGCTAGTGCTGAGTATATACCTGAAGGGGTTGTGTCGATGTATGATGATCAAGTACCTGCACACATGAAAACCAAATACCCAACGTGAACAATATTTGAAGAGAATTGAAGATATGAGCATGTATTTGATAAGCATGAATATGTGAATGTGTACCTGACTAGGATATGGAAAAAAAGGTGCCCTGGGGGATCAAGATGAAAAGAGGCCCAGGGACTGTTGTGATGTAGATGATGGGATGCTGATCCCATGGTTGAAGATGGATTGAAAAATGGACACCATCGGCTCTCGGAATGGTGAGTGGAAGTTGGGAAAAAAGGCCTATATATAGCTGTAGGGCCCACATTGCCACCTCATTTGTACCTGCTACAATAGTGACTAGACGAGCAGTTTTCAGAGGACATTTGGAGATTCAGGGAGGACGAGGCATCCGATTGGCGATTAGCGAGCTTCAGGTTAGTGGTCTGATCATCCTGCATAGAAATAGGATTTCATTTTTTGGGCAGGGGGTGTACGGAGGGTCGTACAGAGGGATTTTGTGGGTGTGGGGCCCATGTGCACGGGTGATCCAGAAATAGGTGTGCACACGTGCGCACCTGCCCACTGGATAGATGAACATGGGGGCGTTGGTGAGGGAATTAAAGTGAGCTGCCACCGCCTGAGGGAGAAGCAAGAGGTGGTGCTCTAGAGGCACTGTGAGTGGTGCTCTGATGCATTTGATGTATATATATATATATATATATATAGGCTGGTGAGCCCATTTTGTACCGAGGTGTTTCATTGGCCTACAAATACCTGTATTGTTGTATGTAAACATTCAGATGACACTGTGGACCTTTATATATACATGAGTATACATTTTTGAGATCTATGTGGTGTTTACATGTTTGTGGTTAATGTTTTGATGATGTCTATTCTATGTATATGATGTGATAGGTTTGTGTTATATGTTTATGTATGTGTAGTTTGATGTGATATATGCCAGTCTAACACGATACTAGCTAGGTTATCTATAATTTGATTCAATTGTCTTGGAATATGTGTAAATGTAATGGAATCAAAATATCGAGATAAAAGCCTAACCTGCAGGTATTTGCGAAAGAGGCAAGGATCATGGATGCGGTACACATTGTTGAGCTGGAGTACGACTAGTTGAGAGTCAAGAAAGACGCTAAGGTGATGAATACGATGATGTTGGGCATCATCCAGGAGGCCAATGACGGTGGTGTATTCGGCTTGGTTGTTGGTTGCTGACCCCAAGCATATGCCGCTCGAATGGATCATTTCATGTGAGGGGGTGTAGAGAGCCTAAGCAACCGAAGCGAGATTTTGTGTCCAACAACTGGCGCTGTCAGTGTAACCGATGTGGTAGGCTGGTGGAGGAAGCATCTGTCAATAGCACAAAGGATAGTTTAGACATGAGGGAAGGAAAAAGATTAAAAACTTTATGAAAGAAATAACCTAAAGTAGAATGACTATGTTTAAGCGTAAAATTTCTTGAGATACAACCCGTTGACAGGTTATTTGAGAGAGAGGCCTTCGGGAGAGGCCAGAATATATGCGACTTTGGTGAGGCAATGTTGAATGATGTATGGGCCATGCCAGAGTGACTTGAATTTTCTGTGGCCCAAGGTATCATGAGCGATATCGTAAGCCAGGACAAGGTTGCCTTCATGAAATGAGCGAAGGTTGACATGGCGATCAAAGGTAGCCTTGGATCATTTTTTAGCTACCTCGTTGTTCTGTAAGGAAGATCGATGATCTTCATCTAGAGACTCCAAGTTTAGTAAGTGTTGCTCCATTGGAGCAGTGTCGGGTAATAGCTCAATTGCAATGCGTAAGGTGGGAATTTCGCACTGGATGGGGAGAGTGGCCTCAACCCCATGGACTAAATGAAATGGTGTGAAACCAGTAGAGGTTTTCATAGCCGTTCGGTAAGCCCATAGAGTAGAAAATAACAGATGATGCCAATTGGTTTTATGTTTATTAACCATGCGCTGTAACATGGTCTTGAGGACTTTGTTAACTGCTTCGACCTGTCCATTAGACTGAGGGTAATATGGTGAGGCAAACTCGTGAGAGAATCCTAACCGAGATGAGAGTTCGATGAAGATCTCATTCTCGAAGTGTTTCCCATGATCGAAAACGAGTTGGAGGGGTACTCCAAAGCAGGATATGACGTGGTTAAAGAAAAAACACGCTATAGTGTCAGCGGTGTTGTTGAAAGTGGGCATAGCTTCTGCCCATTTGGTGAAGTAATCAACGGTGACAACGATGTATTTGTGACCATTGCTAGAGGGGGGATTACAAGTCATGAAGTCAATGAACCATTTACAAAAAGGGCTGGCAGTAATGATAGGGTGGAGAAGAGCCGAGGGGAGCTTGGGCTTTGTTGGCATAGAGCTGACATTGCTCACATCGTTTCACGGCATGAATGCAATCATGAAACAAGGTAGGCCAAAAATAACTGGCTCGAATAATCTTTTGAGCAGTGGATATGCCCGAAAGATGGCCCCCGCATGCACTGCTATGGCATTCGTTTAAGACTCTATCAGCCTCGTCAATAGTTAAGCATCAACGAAGGATGGTGTCGATGCCCCGCCGGTATAGGATGTCTCCGATGAGGAGGTAGTGGGGGGCCCGATGGCGAATACAACGACGATCATCGCGTGAAAGGTGGTTACCAAACTTTTGAGTGCGGAGATAGACGAGAAGGTCACCATACCAAGGATCACTCGTAGTGATGTAAAAGAGATGTTCATCGGGAAAGTTGGTGTTGACAGGGGCACTGGTGGTGTTAGAGGGGAGGGTCGTGACAAGTTCGGTGAGAACGAGGGCCTTTTTACTCTTAGGTGTTGAGAACTCGAGGTCATAATCCTGAAGGATAATGATCCATCGAGTGAATTTTCCATTAACTTTCCGACGACTGAGAAAGTACTGCATAGGGTTGGAATTTGTGACAAACTTTGTTGTGCGAAGCAGAATATAGTGGCACAGTTTTTGGACTGCGAGGACAACTGCAAGAGAAAGTTTCTCTTCATGTTTATACTTCAAGGGTGGCCCTAAGAGGTTTTTACTAACATAATAAATGACATGTTCACGATTGTCATCACCGAACTGGATGAGAACACCGGCTACTGATACAACTGATGCTGATACGTAGAGGATATAATCACGATTGTAGTCAGGTGCACTAATTAGAGGTGCATTTGAAAGCACTATTTTAAGATCGTCAAATGACTGTTGGGCATGGTCATCCCAGTGAAATGGGATGTCGTGACATAGTAAGCGAAGGAAGCTGTGTTCGTGTATGGTGTAATCTGGGACAAAGCATCTAAGAAAGTTAGCTTTGCCCTGTAGACTCTGAAGTTGTCGTAAATTACGGGGAGGTGGAATTTCGGTGATAGCTTGGACTTTGAGGGGGTCTACGGTAATATCGCTTTGGGAAACAATAAAACTGAGGAGGCACCCTACGGTGACATAGAACACACACTTGAGAGGATTCAAGCGGATGTTTTACTGACGACACCATTGAAAGATGATTCGTAAATCATCGAGATGTTGGGTGCATTTCTTGGATCGAGCTGTGAGGTCGTCCAAGTAGGCGAGGATGATATTCGCCAGATCGTGAAAGATGTATGTCATAGCCCACTGGAAAGTTGTACCGACATTATTTAATCCGAAAGGCATGACATGATATGAAAAAGTACCCCACAAGGTAGTGAATGCAGTTTTATACTGATCGGCTGGGTGGATTTGAATTTGATTATAGCCAGAGAATCCATCCATAAAGGAGAGAGCCTCATGGACGACGCAGTCGTCAATAATTTGATCGATGAAAGGTGTTGGAAAGTTGCCTTTGGGACATGCGTGATTGAGATCACGAAAGTCCGTGAAAACGCGGATAGTGCCCTGTTTTTTGTTAACGGGTACAGGGTTGGAAACCCATGAGGTATAAGCGATGGGGTAAATGAAACTGACAGTGCGTAATTTGTCAATTTCGACTTTGATAGCCGTGGCTTTGGATGGGTGTAGCAGTCATTGTTTTTGGCGAACTGGTGTAATGTCAGGCCAGGTGTCGATGCGATGTTCGACAATAGGGGGATCGAGGCCAGGCATTTCCGTGTATGACTAGGCAAAAATATCCCTATATTCTTGGAAGAGGGCTTTATACGCGGTGATTTCCTGAGGAGTGCAAGCAACTCCAATGGTGATTTCCTCGATGATGCCATTTTTAATGGAAATGTCAATTTTAATGGTTGGGGAAATGTTGGCCATATTGCCTTCTTCAAAAGCATCAAGGGAAGGAATGGGATTTCTGAACCAGTCAATAGGCCCTGATGGGATAAAATGCTTGGTTTCGACCACGTAAATGGGGTTTTGGTTAGGAGGCATGGAGGATTCCTGTGGATAGAAGAGTGCACGATGGTGTAGCACATCCCAAGGAGAGTCTGGGTGGTTTAACTCTTCGAGTATTTATTCGTCGCATTGGAAGTGACAGGAATACAAGGGGTCGTGATGAGTGATCTCGGTGAAAGTGGTCGTGTGGTTGTCCCTTGGTGAAGAAGCAGGGGGAACATTGTGAGGATATGGTGAGGGTTCACTCATCATAAACCATATATTGAAGTACTGAGGGGTACCCGTGGTGGTTGGGTGGAGAGTTTCCATAGGGGTATGAGCCGTAGAGTTGGGGGGGTTGGTGGGTGAATCCTCAGATAAGTCATCTAAGAACCATGGAGGCGTTGGGAGGGCCTCAGGTTTGGGAGAAATGACATGAAGATCCTCTAGTGACGAGGTAATGTCAATTATTGCCTCTGCGGTTCGGTGACGCAGAGTCGATTGGCGTTGCCTGTATTCAAGGATCATAGAACACCAGTATGTGAAATGAGCTAATGAATTGCATAGAGAGCAAGGGCATCTCATACGTTCATTGACTAAAGTGGTGACATAGAGGATGTCAATGATATTTGTTGATGAGGACGTAGCAGGACTGGGATTGCTCTGGAATTTCTGGCGTACTGCAACTAATGTCTACCTAAAGCATTGGAGAGCCAGGCAATGGTGGGTATAATGGCCATACTCTGAACATATAGCACAAGCGTATTTGGTCCTCAACCCTTTACTACTGGAAGGGAGGGTGGTAGTGGCAGGGTGAGCTATAGTGGCGGGTGTTGGGGGAGTTTGATTGAGTGGGATCAAATTCCGTAATTCTGGTAGCGACAGACAATTGTTGGTTTGGTGGCCCTCTTTCTCACATAGTGCGCAAGGTGGTGGGATGCATGGAGGAAGTGGAGCTGCGGGCTCCTTCTTCTTTCTCCTGCCCCCAGTTGTGGTAGGAGGGTTAGTAAGTGGGGGTGTGGTTGGAGTAAGAATGGGAATCGTCATGGGGATTCCTTCTTTTTGGGGGGGAAGGGATGGTCGAGGGACCATCTCTAGTGGGTGTAAATACCAAACAGGGATTGCTAACACCATATTAGGTAGTGTGAGCATTGCGGCTACCTGAAAAGCTTCGATACCTAGTGGAGGGTAAAAGAAGGGAATTTGAGTGATGGCTTGGGGAACTATCTCCCAAACTGGGATATGTCCTGGGGGAGAGGTGGAATCGTGGACTGGTGGGGTCGACGAGTGTGCAGAAGGTTCTTGAGGATGGGGTTCTACGATGAGTGGGACATCAAGGATGATAGAAGCAATTGTAGGAGGAAGGGTATCCTCTATGTGAGTTCCGTTAGATGATATGACGCACACTTGATTGGAAGGATACAGGAGTGGTGGAGCTCCATGGTAGGTTCCTAATAAGGATGGATCTTTAAAAATATCAGGACCCATCTCGACGAGTGGATATGCGTCGTGGCTTGTGTGGATGAGAGAAAGAATGTTATCAATGTTGGAAGATGGGTTAGGCTCATAATGTGAGACTTGGTCAATAGTAACGATCTTCCCATTGTGAGGGAACATCATTGTCCAAAAGATGGAAGAAGCCACTGCCTTCATAGCGTACATGTAACTATGACCGAACAAGATATTATAATCGAGAGGGGCGTCGATAACTTCGATATCGATGAGAATAGTCTTGCCCCTGAGCTCAATGGGGACATTTTGGAAGAGCCCTTCAGGAGAGGATGGTCGTCCGTCATAAGCTCGTAAGGTGATGGCAGAGGGAATGAGTTCGGGGGAACCAAGCTTCTACCATACTGTTTTGGACATAATGCATGTAGATGCACCTTCATCGATGATACATCGATGAATTGTGATGTTCCGTATTTTCATTGGTATCTGAAAAGCGATCAAGGCGGGAAGATGAGGTTCTCCACTGTCAAGATCAAAGGTGATGAGTCGGGTATCTACAGGGTCGACTGCTCCCAAGGCAGAAAGTAATGATTTCTGCTGAGTAGGACAAGTATGGAGGACCTCCAATACTGACATGGCAGCCGGGGATTGCGCTAAGTCGTCTACCAAACTATAGTTATGAGCTGCCCTAGCCTGTGGGTTGTGGACATTCCTGCGCAATGGGATGTGAGGGATGTGAAGCGGTGGTTTGGCGGAAGGGTGAGGGATCACCAACGGGGGTCACATCGGTGTAGGGTTTGTCTCTGGAGGGAGGGAAGGAGACTTAGCGGGTGCATGATACTGACGATTACGTGTTTGTAGAAGTATTTCTTCCTCACTTGTGAGGATAATTGTACGATCTGCTAGATTGTTGGGGTTGAGGTATTGTCCCACCTGAGGTGGGGGATGCTGTGTGTCTTGTTGGGTGTTTATCACACCTTGATGTGGAATATGATTTTGCAGCACGGCGGGAGGGGGTTTCTATACGTATTGTTGTGGTGCCTGCTAAGGGGCAGGTGGTGCAGGAGAATGGGGAAGACTACTAGAGTCTTTCAATCATTTGAAATCCGTGATCTGGGGGCAATGATGAGTGTAATGGATGAACTCACCAAAAAGGGCACAAGGGAAGATGGTTTTAACATTGTTGTTATTTCACCCTTGGCGTTTATTATTATTTCCCCCTTGGGGGTTTTGGTTCCCTTGGTTTTGGTTGCCCACAGTGGGTTGGTGCTGTGGGGGTTGATTCCCGCCTTGACCTGGGGGATGTCGGTGGTGGTCCACTGATGGGTGGAGGTATAGCAACAGGGTATGGCTGTTGATAAGGGGGTGGGGGGTAATAAGAAGTGCCCCCATATGCCGATGGGTATTGAGGTGTTCCATACATCAGTGGTGGTTGAGGTTGTGGACCGTGGTGAGTGGTTGCACCAATCAGTCTATCTGCTGAGTGAGACATCCCAGGTTTGTCTTGGCTAAATGGAACATGTTTTGGAAGATCATGAAGTACAGTGTATAAGTACCCTGACTGTGCATAGATGAGGTAATACTATTGGGCCTTACTGATGGCTTCCTCTTTGGATGGAGGGAAGGTGGAAGCTACATCCTTACCAAGGAGAGAGACAAGTGATCTAAGAAACCAGTCGAGACACTGTTGCTTGGTGGTTTCTGCTTTGCACAAACTACGTCACCTACGCCACTCGTGAATGTGGTCAGTGATGTGTGTGGTTGAGGTTTGTTTAAAATTAGAAAGTATTTCTAGACCATTGTCTTGGCGGATGGGTAATTGGAAGAAGGTCAAGAATGCTTTGGCCAATGACTCAAAAGTTGTGTGGGACCCTGATTTTTCTTCGACATACCATTTAGCCGATAGGCCAGTGAGTGTGCATTGATATAATCGTAGTCTGATGGAACCATCCATAATGCTATTGGAGGAGAACCATAGGTGAAAGGTCATGACATGGTTGGCAGGGTCATCGCGTGCCTTTCCTTCAAACTTTGGTATGTCTGAAGGTAGTTTGGTGGGCATTGTAGGCCATGTGGGATCATGCAATATGGGATCATTGGTGAGTTTGATAAGATCCAGTATGTTGAGAGAGGCCAAATATGGCATCTGTAGTGGGGGGAAGGATTAGCTCCATCCATAGTGTGTTGTGAACCTGACCCTTGAGGGGGGTTAGGTGGGTTGGTGCTTCCTCCTTAAGAGGAAGTGGGTCCCCCTCTTCTGTGTAAAGGAGAGCGAGTGAACAAATGACCTTGGGAAGAGGACCCAAGTAATGTAGAACCAAGCAAAGCTGATCCTAAAATAGTAGCACTCACATGAGTGTGTGAAGGAGGTGTCGATGAGTGGGCATGACCAGACACCCCCCCAAATATAGGAGGGAGGTTTAGAAAGCGTCGTGAACGACGGGGGTTCTCTGGTTTCCCTATGATGTCAGACTAGCTACGTGAATGTGTGAAAAGAGTGGTGAGAGTAATATAGAAACAAGAGCCTTTGCGTTGAATGTTTACACAATATATATATCCAAATCAAACTATAATCAGATGTGCATCATACATAAAATGTTTTGAAAAGGAAGCATATATATGGGTAAGTGGGTTTTGTCCACATGGGGAATCAAAAGAAAGCAAATGCTCATGTCCTAGAATATGTAATGTCCTTCCTCTCAAATGGCATTGGACCTTCCAATAGTACTCAACAGTGGGGTATGAAGTCACTGGAAGAGAAACTAGTGAAGGATGAAATAATTGGTTATAATGAGGGGTAAAGGGGGCATATCCCGAAAGAGCTGGTGATATTTCCCAATAGACACACAAAATCCAATCAAGGTGCAATTGCAGCACACAATTGCCACCTGGGTAGATGTCCTAAAGTTGGTCACTAGGTACCTCAGTCAAAGTGCGACATTTAGATTTTTGGCCTAAGAAATGGGTCACGGGCTGGATCCCGTCCAAGAGGTGGGTGCCTCAAGGGGGGATGCACAAAACAACCAGACCTCAGCCTTCAACCCTTCATGGGTATCTCCCTACCTTATGGTATTGGAACACTTGACTTGGATGATTTTCAGTTCCCTATTTGACAACCTCTATGTTTTGACAATGTGAGAACCAGATAACGAGGAGTTATTTGGATGCCTATCCCCGAAATCCTACCTAGACTAAAAAAATTCTTTTGGAACCTCCTGTGGAGGAAAACTTAGTGAGTTTTTAGAAATATTTTAGATGTAGTTGTTTTGGGAGGTTGGGGGTGCAAACCAACCTCGTTGATTTAAAAATGGGAGTGGATAGTTTTGTCAAGAAAAGGGTGGGGTGTTTTCAGAATCCCTTTGGAGGAAACTTACTTTGACCTCCACTTTTCAAGAAGAAGCTATGTGAGTGATAAGTGACTTTTGTGTGTGAGTGAAAGTGTGCCAATTTTTAGTGAATTAGATGTCACCTTGCTGCATGTGGACTTCG